>JAAGKR010007138.1:0-10412 GCA_011419295.1 Clarias macrocephalus | reverse complement strand
GGCATTTTCAGTTCTGGTTCAAAGCCAGAGGCTAATAAGGGTTACGTGCCGGGGCTTTGAACCTTTTCTATGTGGTTCAGACCCCGGTTTCTGACTTTGGGTCCCACTTTAGGTCCGTTTCGTCGTCGCAAGATGCTAACAACAGACGCTTCCCTCACGGGCTGGGGTGCGGTCTTGGATGGCCGTCCAGCACAAGGGAGCTGGAGAGGTCATCTTCTCGCATGGCACACCAATTGCCTCGAAATGATGGCTCTGTTTCTGGCCCTGAAACACTTTCTCCAGCAGGTTAGAGGCTACCATGTCCTAATGCGGGTGGACAACACTGTGGTAGTCTCATACATAAATCGCAAGGGTGGACTGCGCTCGCACCTCTTGAACAAGCTAGCACTGGTTCTGCTTTGGGCACAGGACAAGTTCCTGTCCTTCAGGGCGATTTACATTCCGGGGCACATGAATGTAGGAGCAGACTTGCTATCCAGACAAGCTGTGACACATGGGGACTGGAAACTCCAGCCTGAAGTAGTCAGTCAAATCTGGGAAAGATTTTATATAGCAGAGGTGGACCTCTTCGCCTCGCAAGAGGAAGCACAATGTCCCCTTTACTACTCTGACTCCTCCAGCTCCCCTTGGGTCTGGACGTGATGGCCCACACGTGGCCCAGATTACGCCTTTATGTGTTTCCTCTGATAGTTCTGCTCCCAGGAGTCCTGGCAAGGGTCCGTCAACAGGGTTTGCGCCTCTTATCGATAGCGCCCCAGTGGCCGACCAGAGTGTGGTTCTCAGATCTAATATCTCTCCTCGACGGCTCACCCTGGGTAATTCCAGTGAGGAGGGATCTACTGTCTCAGGTGCAGGGGACAATATTTCATCCCCGGCCCGAGTTCTGGATCCTTCACCTCTGGCCCCTGAAGGGGACCAACTAAGAGATACTGGTCTTCTAGCCAGCGTAATTGAAACCATTTTAAGTGCCAGGGCTCCCTTCACTAGAAGAACTTATGCCCTCAAATGGAGTATATTTGAAAGTTGGTGCATGGTAAGACATGTAGAACCAGTCCACTGCCATATTGTTTCAGTGCTGGAGTTTCTGCAAGAAAAGTTGTCCTCTGGCTTATGCCCTAGTACTCTCAGGACATACATAGCCACTATTTTGGCACGCTCTGACAGATGGGGTTTCTGTGGAAAGCACCATTTAGTTGCCCATTTTATTCGTGGAGCTAAACGGTTGGGGCCACCCACTAGAGTGACGGTCCCTTCGTGGGACTTAGCTATTGTGCTCGAAGGCCTGGCTGACACCCCTTTCGGACCCCTAGAGTCAGCGCCTGTCAGGCTGTCTCTTAAGATGTTTTTTCTCATGGCTATTACTCCTTCGAAGAGGATTGGGGATCTGCAGGCTCTGTCAGTCTCCCCATCCTGCCTAGACTTTGCCCCTGGGCTAGTCAAAACTATTCTGCATCCTCATCTGAACTATGTTCCAAAGGTTCCATTCTCGACCATGCACGTTCTCGAAGCCTTCTGTCCTCCAGATCTGTCCTTCTGTGCTCTTCAGATTTACGTCCACCGCACTAGCCAGTGGCATAAATCAGAGCAGCTTTTTATTTGCCATGGGGGCCGCAACCGGGGGGCGGCCGCCACTAGACAGATGTTGTCTCACACTGGGTGAGAGATGCTATTGCCCTAGCCTATGAGGCGCATGGTCACACTTCGCCTCTGGGAATCAGGGCTCATTCGACCAGGGGTATTGCATCATCAATTGCTCTGGCAAGAGGCGTCCCCTTGCAGCAGGTGTGTGATGCGGCAGGCTGGTCCTCTCCACACACATTTGTTAGATTTAATAGTCTGGATGTCAATGCTATTTTGAACTCGCGGATCCTCGTGTCAGCATCCCAGAGCTAGGTCTGAGACCTCCTTGGCTATTGTGTGCACACGCTACACAACCTGGGGGTCCAGACACTTGCAGTGCGGCGGGGTTGATATTCTCGTTCCCATAGCGTTTTCACACAGCATCGAGTGTAGCTTTTGAAAGGGAACATCTTGGGTTACTTAGCTGTAACCCTGTTCCCTGATAAAGCGGGAACGAGATGCTGCGCATCAATGCCGCACTGCTAGAGTGCCTGGACGTCCTTCAGACAAAATTGACCTGAGGATGTTTCCGGTTCACTCCTATTTATAACCTGCAGGTGCACCTTATTGGGTGACGTCACCTGACTGAGGTTATGAGCCGAAGTATTCGTCGTTTTGATACACACAGGCTTCATAACCCGGGAACAAAGAGATGTTCCCAAAGCGTTTTCACACAGCATCTCGTTCCCGCTTTATCAGGGAACAGGATTACAGCTAAGTAACCCGAGACGATCCCTTTTTTTTCCCTACACAATGAAAAGTAGTCAGTGTAAAGTTTGTATAGCAGTGTAAATTTATTGTACCCTCAAAATAACTAAAAATACAGCCAATAATAGCTGAACCCCTGTCAACAAAAGTGAGTACACCCCTAAGTGAAAATGTACAAATTGAGCACAATTAGTCATTTTCCTTCCCCTTTGTCATGTGACTCAGTATTACACTGTCTCAGGTGTCACCAGATAGCAGGTGAGTTAAATTTGGTATAAAAGCTCTTCCCCTCTCTCAACCTGGCCACCTGACCAGTTCAACATGGCACCTCGTGGCAAACAACACTCAGAAGACCTAAAAAACTTATTGTTGCTTTAAATAACAATGGCCTAGGCTATAAGAAGATAGCCAACTCTACAAGCTTCAGCACTATGGCCAAGACCATCCAGCGCTTTAAGAGGTCAGGTTCTTCTCAGAACAGGCCTCGCCATGGTCGGCCAAAGAAGCTGAGTGCACGTTCTCAGCGTCAGATCCAAAGATTGGCTTTGGAAAACAGACGGATGAGTGAGTCCAGCATTGCTGCAGAGATTGAAGGGATGGGAGGTCAGCCTATCAGTGCTCAGACCGTACGCCGCACACTGCATCAAACTGCTCTGCATGGTTGTCGTCCTAGAAGGAAGCCTCTTCTAAAGATGATGCACAAGAAAGCTCGCAAACAATTTGCTGCAGACATGCAAACTAAGGGCCAGGATTACTGGAACCATGTCCTATGGTCTGATGAGACCAAGATAAATCTATTTGGTTCAGATGGTGTCAAGCAATGTGGCAGCAACCAGGTGAAGAGTGAAAAGACAAGTGTGTCTTGCCTAACGTTAAACATTGTGGTGGGAGTGTCATGATCTGGGACTGCATGAGTGCTGCTGGCATTGGGGAGCTACAGTTCATTGAGGGAAACATGAATTCTAACATGTACTGTGACATACTGAAGCAGAGCATGATCCCCCTCCCTTCGGAAACTGGGCCGCAGAGCAGTGTTCCAGCATGATAATGACCCCAGATACACCTCCAAGATTACCACTGGCTTGCTAAAGAGGCTGAGGGTAAAGGTGATGGACTGGCCAAGCATGTCTCCAGACCTAAACCCCATAGAACACCTCTGGGGCATCCTGAAAAGGAAGGTGGAGAAGCACAAGGTGTCAAATATCCACCACCTATGTGATGTTGTGATGGAGGAGTGGAAGAAGATTCCCGTGGCAACCTGTGAAGCTCTGGTGAACTCCATGGCCAAGAGAATTCAAGCCATGCTGGAAAATGATGGTGGCCACAAAAAAGTATTGACATTTCACATTTTCACTTAGGGGTGTACTCACTTTTTTTTGCCAGGGGTTCAGCTATTATTGGCTGTATTTTTAGTTATTTTGAGGGGACAATAAATTTACACTGCTATACAAACTTTACACTGACTACTTTTTATTGTGTCAAAGAGTCATTTATGCAGTGATGTCCTATGAAAAGATATAACTAAATATTTGCAGAGATGTGAGGGGTGTACTCGCTTTTGACATACTGTGTAGCGCAGCCACATAAGTGGGTTGTTGATATACGCCACATGTAGGTGGTAAATAAATATAAAACCACCGGGCCTTATCAACGACCCCGAAATGGTTATATTGTCCCAGAAAAGGTGTTTTGGTTCCGGGGTTAAGCTCTCGCGAGCAAGTGCACTTGCAGCGCAAGGGAATCGCGATCACGTGTCAGGTCACGAGGATCGGCATAAAAGCGGAACCGGAAAAGGACACGAGGTGGAGAGATGAGGAGATACTGCGCAGTTGTTAAGAGAGGAGCGATTGTTTGTTTCAGCCCGTGGATTACTTTTCCCGGAATGGATTATTCTTTGTGGGACACATTCAATACCACTCTCATTCCGTTTTCTCGTGCTCCCGGATTGGCCATCATATGCCGGTGAGACCGAGCCATCTCTCCTCGCCACCATCACACACACACAAACAATAACACGGACGCTGAACACGCGCACACACACACTTTCTTAATTTTTGTATATATTTTGTAAACATTGATTTGTGGTGCACCTGGTTTGTTTATCTTTTTCATTTAATACACTTTGAGTTTGTTTAGGAATTGTTGTTGTGTCGCGTCTTTACTCGTTCCGCGAAGCTCATATTACACCAGAATTAATTATTATTATTCATTATTTAGATTCGTGGCCCCGTAGCAGTGTAATTAGCTTTGTTAACCTAGACGAGCGTTACAACTGTATCTATCTATCATGGATTAACATTGCTAAATCAACCAGTGGACCTATATTATTATTTATAATACAATAGTATATTGTATATACAGTATGTGGGGACATAATTAACTGTAGTCAGCCGCAGAACCAGAATGTCTCTGAGGACCAATAGTGGCTGACTACAGTACAATTTTACTAGAAACAACACATGCTAGTGAATAGAAAAACCTAGGATTCTCTGAAATATATATTTCTGTGAAGAATACTCTCTCTCTCTCTCACTCACACACACACACACACATACATGACATTCTTTTGTAAC
Organism: Clarias macrocephalus; assembly: GCA_011419295.1. NCBI lineage: Eukaryota > Metazoa > Chordata > Actinopteri > Siluriformes > Clariidae > Clarias > Clarias macrocephalus. The sequence continues at coordinate 5,511 of JAAGKR010007138.1, read as the reverse complement.
AAAACCAGGTCTCTTTCTGTAGAAAGCTCTCCAGACCATCAGTATTGAATTATTTGTAGATATTCTGCTATTTTTTCTATACTGATGTCAAGAGCAGCCAACATGACAGGAAAAAGTGTCATTCTAAAGTATAACAGAGACACCATTGATCCTTTAATTTGTCACACATTTGTACATTAATAATAATTGTCTTAAAAGTAATGTGTATGACTGAAAATAATCATGAATCAATAAAAGCAAGAAAAAAGTGTAGCATAACTCATGCACTCAACATATAGATTGTTACATTATCTAGCATCCAGGAGTGTTAGAGCGGCAGAAAAAGTTTGGCCACGCGGCATATTTCTTGTTGTAAGGGGCATTTCTTATACACTGGCCAAATTCACTGTCACACTTGCAGAGGATTTTGCCACATCGGTCAGTGATGGAATCTGTAGAAAAGTCAAAATAAATCAAATTAGCATTTTTTTTTTTCATTTTCAAAAACTTTAAAATCTGTACTTTTAGGAACATTACAATATCTATATACTGTGCACTGGTTATATTAGTTATGCCCAATGTCTAAAAGGTCGAATTACAAATTTCTAAAACATTAAAACATGAGTTTTTGTTTACTTTAGAAGTGCGAGTATAGACGAAAAGAGATTTTTTAAAATTATTATTACTGATAAACATTTTAAAATGCCACTTTGAGACTTTCAACTATGAACCTCCTTCACTACTTTCATCATGTATTTAGGTTTTTACATAATCAGCTTCAGTTTTATTAACTCAGGTCTTATCTTTGTGTAATATTAAAATGTGTTTGGTGATCTTAATCATTTAACTGTGAGAAATGCAAATTTACATAAACAGGAAGTTACAAATACTTTTTACAGCACTGTACTTTTCTTAAATCACTGTACTTTCCTTCTTTTATAACAGATCCAATGTTTGGAATTACTTAAAAGGAGAGTATAATTTTTTTTTTACTTCCCCCATGCACTTGGTTATAGCTGTTTCTTTTTTCTTTAACCTGTTTAACATACAGCTGTTACTTGTAATCTTTTTACTGTAACACGTACCACAGTTAACCTGTTGGTTTTTACAAGTCCAACTGTAGTTGTTAGTCAGAGTCCTGCAGCCTGCAGCCTTCACATTATTGTAGCAGCAGTCGTGCTTGTGGCAACACCTGAAGTTGCATTTATGGAACAATTTTAAAAAATATTCTGGAGTATATGAAAGTTGCAGAAGACATAAAGTTAAACACAAACAGTAATACTAAATACACTGCACAAATGAATGTAAAATATTTTCCCTCAGTTCACTGTGAAATTTTACCTTTTTTTTTTTTCAAGAAATCTTATTTTGAGAGGTCTGTTTTACTATTTAGTTAAAGAGCCATCTTTCCTAATCTACAAAAGTTTCCTTGACTTGAACATGTGGTTTGGACTTTATTTAGACTTTGTATTATACTACCTTTACAACAAAAAAAAAATCATTCAATTCACATCATGATTTAACTTCTAAATCCTGTAATTCTATAATGAGATGAAATCGATCTGTGTTTCCTAAAAAAAAACATTTTTAAAAAAGACTGAAATATAAAAGTTTAGATTTATGTGGGTTTTGCATGTAGTGAGTGCTCGGTTGACCTATTTTCACACTTACAAAGCACAACCAAGGATGCTAGTCTGGTCAGCTGTGACAGTCTCAGCAATCAAATCAAGTTTAAAGCTATCTGCATGCGTTTATAAAATTTATTTAAAAACACTTGTGCCATTATAACATTAATTTGATACGGATATTTCCATTTATTAATGTCTTACCAGTCTGTCTGGTCTTTGGGTAAGCCTTTTCCTCCAAGCCCACAATGGCATCCATAACTCACATAGGAAGTGGCTACCCTGCCTGTGGTGCATTTGATGACACCACCAAGGTCAAGTACATTCCTCTTACTTCTCACGGACCTCTTGTCTGCCAGTGAAGCAGTACTGACTGACAAGATAAAAAAGAGCATCTGAGAATATTAGGTGTCTTGATTGAATGATCTTGATTAGTTGTATTGTTTACTTTTTGTAACCTTTTTTTATCAAGTATATACAGTATGTACACTGCTTTGCAAAGGGCTTATACCCCTTGAACTTTTAAAAAACATTTTTACATTACAACCACAAATGTAAATGTATTTTATTGGCACCAAGATAAAGTGGCACAAAATTGGGAAATGAAAGGAGAATGATAGATGGTTTAAAAATTTGAAAAATGAAAAGTATGATGTGCATTTCTATTCAATCCCCTTTACTCTGATACCCCTAACTCGAATACAGTGAAACCTTCGAGAAGCCTTCAGATGTCACCTAATTACTAAGTAAAGTCAATCTGTGTGTACTTGACCTTCTGGAAGGTGAACCAGTCCTTAGCCGGCTTAAACAGGTTATCTTCTGAGATTGCCCTTTATTTGGCTCCATCCATTTTCCCATCAACATAAGTAATTTTTAAGATGTATTTATACTGAGATTAAATTACAAACAGGTGAACTCTATCTACTAACTGGGTGGTATCTGAGGTCAATTAGGTCATTTTAGTGGGGTGTATCAGAGTAACGTGGGATTCATACAAATGCACGTCCCAATGGCTTTATGAGTTAAAAATGACTTGCATAGAGGGGCCGGGACGCATAGATTATACTCAGTGAGGTTGTTTATTCATTAACACCCTGAGGGTTTTTTGTTTCTAGGATCTGCTGAGTCAAGGTATGAGTCAATACTGCTCAGTAACTGATGACCAACAACAGATCTTTATGGTTAAACTCTATTTCACTTTATATACTACATACTACATTTAACATGTACAGAATAACATTTTAACAGAATGTACATTTTAACAACTAGTTGGAGAAAATGTCAGACTGACCTGAGAGGAGCAGGAAGGTCCAATACATCACAGTCATTGTGGAAATGTAACTGGATTTCAGCACAGCCGATATACTGCACTTCAACAGGTGCAGAAACCAGAGCACACAAGCATTTATTTGCTAGCTTATCTGCTAGGCATCTCTGCTTCCAGTAATCTACACTACACTTCTTATTGATCAATCTCTATCTCAAACTCAATCTCTAGTGCTGCACTGGCTACGCCTAATGGGAGAACAACACTCATCATCAGCATGTTGTTTGAAGTGTGCTTACTTTGGTCATAATAAGACTAATCAGAAACATTGCATATAAAATAAAAACAAAACAACATCTTCTGGGTTTTGCTGGATAAAAAAGAAGCAGGTGGAACAAGTGTTCTGAAGGATTGTGGCTGGTTCTGCAACCGGTCAAAAGTTTGAACACAAGTTTGGATTATTTTCTGTGTACTAGAACAACACTAGATTTGTTAAACTAAGAAATAACACATATGAAATTAGGCAATACAACATAAACATAATTTAAGTAAGAGTGGGTTCTCAAGAGCTTAAGTCTTTATTATGCCTGTATATTAATGGTCCAGTTCAGATGCTCACATGTTCATTGTAGGAGCTTTCTGTCGTGGACACTAGTCAGCATGGCCAGTCTGACCAGTCTGCAGCTACACAGCAAGGTGTGGTGCACTGTGTGTTCTGACATCTTTCTATCAGAGCCAGCATTTAACTTTTGTTTAGCAATTAGTGCTATGGAAGCTCTTTATGACTTGTGTATCAGTGATTTTGTTACTCACTAAGCACTGCATGCCAGGAATACCTCAAAAAACATGTCATTTTGGAGATGCTCCTACCAAGTAATCCCCAGAACAATTTTGGCCTTGTTAAAGCCACTTAGATCCTTATACTTGCCCATTTTTCCTGTTTCCAACACATCTCCACAACTGACTGTTCACTTGTTGCTTAATATATACAGTTAAATCTTGGATTTAGCATAATTCATGCCGAAGGCATGCTTGTATAGCAAAGCACTTGTATATAAAAGCAAATTTCCCCATAAGAAATAATGGAAATGCAGATGATTAATTCCACAGCCCAAATAATATTCAAATAAAAAGTAAAAAAAAAAAAAAACTAACCTGCACTTGACCTGAAAAGAGTTGTGGCTGAAGTAAGACGAGAGTGGAGGGAGAGGCTACTACAGTGGAACCTTGGATTGTGAGTAATGTGGTTTGCGAGTGTTCCGCAAGACGAGCAAGGATTTTTTATAAATTTTGACTTTGAAACCGAGCAAAAGTCTTGGTTTATGAGTACCGAGGATCATGTATCACGCATACGCCTCTTATTTTGACACCGAGCATCACATGATCACAACTGAGCCAATGATTTCTCTCTCTCTTGCGCTGTGGAATTGTGGGTAATCGTCTCCCTTGCTGGGTCTTAGTGCTCGTCTCTTACTGGTATAATCAACATCTCTGTCTCTGTTTCAGCGTTTCTCCTATGTGCACAGACACTCTCTCGCCTTTACACCCCCTCTCTGGCTTCACACATGCACACAAACTCTGCTCTGTCGCGATTCTTTTCAAAGTTAAGGTGCTGGTTAATTTGTTTTTTTTTTGTTTTTTTTTTACTTTACAGCAGTGATTCCATCAGTATGCGCTCATGCAAGTGTCTTTAGAGAGATTTCTTTTTTTTCTCCCCTAAAACAGTGTTTCCATTGTGGAGGAGTTTTACTGTGTAAGACGAAGTGAGGAAAGGGGCTAATTCCACACACACACACACACACAGCGTCTGTGCGCACAAACAGAAACACTTATCTGTCGGTGTCATGATCTCTGATGGAAACTAGAGACAAGACAGGACCAGGGACACAGAGACTACAGACGAGACAAGACAGGGCTAGAGACAGAACGAGACAGGGCTAGAGACAGGACTAGAAAGGGCTAGAGACTGCATGGGTTAGTGGTTGATTGGATTAGTAGCTACACGTAATACTGATATACTGGATGCTGATCTAACCGGGTTAGTATCTAATAGGGTTAGAGTCAAAGACTGGGTACTAGCCAAAACCACTAGCAGTCAACCCCACTAGAGATTAGCCTACTGGAGGCTAACCCTACTAGGGGCTAACCCCACTAGCAGTTAAGGCCTAGCCAGGCACCGGAGGCAGTCTCTGGTCTGCCCTTGACGCTTGGCAGCAGAGGCGATGGCTCGTTCTCGGGGTCGAGCAGTAATAGACTTACAAAGTCAAAGCTGGGTGGTGGAGGCAGTGCTAGATCCTTCAGGTTGGCCGGGTCCCTCAAGCAGTACTGGATCGATGGTGTAGGCCAGGTGGCAGAGGCAGCGCCGTGTAGCTCTCGACTGCCAAACAGCTGATGCAGCGCTGGGTCATCCTCCATGCAGGGCGGCCAATGCAGAACTGAGTCGTCCTCAGTCGGGCGGCTGATGCAACCACTGGGTCGTCCTCGGAGATGCAGGGCTTTCTTTGCTATGCTCTCTGAAGACGTTGGTCTCCACCGAAGCTTTGGGGAAGTGGGACCTCCGTTGACGCTCTGGGACGGGATTGGGTGGAACCTCCACTTAGGCCCTGGACGAGGGTTGGAGCCTCCACGTGAGGCCCTGGA
>JAAGKR010007137.1:12093-37093 GCA_011419295.1 Clarias macrocephalus | reverse complement strand
TGCGTCTTATGAAAGAAGATACACTATATTGCCAAAAGTATTGGCTCTCCAGCCTTCACAAAGAAAGAATGGTGGAAAATTCCCATAAACACACTCCTAAACCTTGTGCAACGCCTTCCCAGAAGAGCTGAAGCTGTTATAGCAGCAAAGGGGGCGGAGCCGACATCGAATTAAACCCTATGTCGATGAAGACTTGGAAGTTACTCAAGTTCATATGCATGTAAAGGCAGGAGGGCCAATACTTTTGGCAGTATAGTGTATTTATGAATGAATCCCCTCTGTGTGTCTCTCTCTCTCCCTCTCTCAGTCAGGAGATGTGTGATAAGCGCCTGAACTTCACCATGTGTCCTCTGTGTGATGGAGTGTGTGATTACTGGCAGTTGAGCAGCATGTGCGGCACAGCACGCGCCAGCTATCTGTTCGACAACCACGCCACGGTCGCCTTCGCCATCTTCATGTCCCTCTGGGGTGTGTACGCTCACTCAGGCTTCCCTTATCAAACCCACTTATTATTATTAAACTTGTTTTTCAATTGGTTTGTGCAGGTTATAGGTCACATTAAAGGTGCATAAGGTGGAAAAAGTCCTGAAATTATTTCTTTTGGGCCAGTTTTTTTTTTACATCGCAATAACCTGCCATTCTAACAGGGGTGCGCAGACTTTTTATATCCACTGTATATTTAAAATGTAAGAAATATAGATTCATAATTATAGTTTTATGAGAGTGTCTCTGATGAGCAGGTGGTCCTGAGACGACATGAGGAGGAAACCCTGAGACTCTAAAGAGACACACGTCCTCATGTGAGAGAGCGAGAGAGCGAGAGAGAGAGTAAATCACTTCCTCCTGGTTGTCTAGACCTGCTCTGGTGAAGGAGCGTCCTTACATTTAAACATTCGACATTTTCTCGACTTATTCTGCTTTACTTTGAGACTCGGTCACGCTCGGACTTATTCTATTGAAAATCTGCTTATTTGTCTTTGAGCTTTGGTGTGTGCCGTGGATCTCGAGAGTTTCTTTCCCTTTGAAGTGAATCCATCAGAATCTCACGCAACATTCCTCCTCAACTCACTCCAGTAATTATGACCTCCTGAAACACCAGAGACTCAACTTTATTTTCTGGATTCAAGAGTCGTTATGAAGTTTATAATAAAAATGATTTAATTGAACACATGGATGTTACTGAACCATCAATCTCAGATCCTTTATTTCTTTCATCTGAGTATCTGGATAAACCTAGTGATCTTTATCTTTATGTCTGCTTTTGGGTCCAGTCTGTCCATCCAGTTACACAGGACCCAGGCATTCTTGTGTTCTAAGCATAAGCAGAGCACATGGGTCCATCCTCAGTGAGTGAGCAGCAGTGAGTGTCTCCATGTGATGAGAACTCCGAGCAGAGGTCGGGCATCAGGCTGGAAAATTATAAGTTTTATTTAGTTTTATTTCCATCTACATTTCTTCCATCGTCTCCCCGCTCGCTTTTCAAGCATGTGTCCGTGTGCCTTACCGTGTGATCGTTTGGACTCCACATCAGGTTACGCGTGACGTAATGGACCGTTTGAAGTCTGATTTGAGTGGGTGGAGCGTCCAGACTGAGACACATCTGATCTGAATCTGGTTTTAATTCACCTCTGGATGTGGTTCACAAAAATCTGATTCAGTGAGGATTTGTTCAGACTACATGAAAGCCGTCTGACTCCAAAGTGATCTGTGCTGGCAGTCTGAACAAGGACTAATAGTACCAAGAGTACTAACATCTCACTCTGTGAAACAGAGATCAGGGAACTCGGAAGAACTGAAATAATAATAATAATAATAATAATAATAATAATAATAATAATAATAATAATAATAATACAGTTAGAATTAAGTGCAAAATATTTGTACACCCTTAAAGGAAAATTCAGAAGACTTTTATTGTAATAGCAACAAGACATTTAGTTCAGATTAGTTTACACACACTGTTCAATTCTGAAGATCCAGAGCCATGAAGATAAACTTGTTCTCAAACTTGATTAAGATTTCCTGTTCATGTTCTTCTTCATGTTTTGTGTGTGTGTGTGTGTGTGTGTGTGTGTGTGTGTGTGTGTGTGTGTGTGTGTGTGTGTGTGTGTGTGTGTGTGTAGGGGCTGTGTTTCTGGAGCACTGGAAGAGGAGACAGCGATGTCTGCAGCACAGCTGGAATCTCACCGGCGTTGAGGATGAGGAGGTGATGAGGGTCAGATTAATCGCCATGACAACAATTCACTAAATAGTATTATATTTCTGATGCGCGTTAAACACCAGCGTGTGTGATGTACAGTTATTGAATTCTGCTTAACCCCCAGAGTGGAGTTATTTACACTGAATTATCTTTATTTTTGTCTTTCTTTAAATGCTGGATTTCAGGACAGAGCTGAAGTAAGAACTTTTTCTCTGATGTTGAATTTATTATCTGCTGGGTTTCTGTACTGTTGGAGCTCCGTGGTTGGGTTTTATTGTGACAAAACTCATGAAGAATAAAACTTTAAAGTGAATTATGCTCGTTTTTCCCATGTGACAGTTTTGCTTATGAATGTGTTATTTGACTCTATTTTTTTATTTGATTAGTTCACTATGATTATAATTACACGATACATCATTAACTCAGTTCATTTCAGTTCTGTCTTGTGTCGTGGAATAGCAGCACACCAGATAGATTTACTTCTGGCACAAAATCAGTATTTTACTTCTCGTAGAGTGGAGTGACGTTGTTGTGTTCCTCAGGACGAGCTCCGGCCAGCGTACGAGGATTTCATCCTGAAGAAGCGGCAGAAAAACAACAAAAACATAAAGAAAGACGAGGTACAGAGCGCGAGGAGTTCTGTTCCTCATGTGAGTGTGTGTGTGTGTGTGTGTGTGTGACAGAGGAGAGAATGGATTGGAATGTAAAGTGGGATTGCAGTGGGAAGCAGTGGGGTGTAATAGCTGTGTGTGTGTGTGTGTGTGTGTGTGTGTGTGTGTGTGTGTGTGTGTGTGTGTGTGTGTGTGTGTGTGTGTGTGTGTGTGCGCTGTTTTGCAGTTGGATGAGAGGACACATGACGTCGGCAAAGAAAAGCTGCTGTCTGCAAAAGGAGGCCAAACACCGGTGCGAGAGAGAGAGAGAGAGAGAGAGAGAGAGAGCAGTCACAGCTTTAAAAGCTTTATCTGCTCTTTGTGTGTGTGTGTGTGTGTGTGTGTGTGTGTGTGTGTGTGTGTGTGTGTGTGTGTGTGTGTGTGAAATTCACTAAGAAACAGATTGAGAGTTAATGGATGAGAGAGAGAGAGAGAGAGAGAGAGAGAGAGAGCTAATCAGCTTATCTGGGGCAGTGGATGGTGTTTATCAGGATGACATCATTGTCTGTCCTACACACTACAACCTCACTACAACCTCACTACAGTCTCACTACAACCTCATCATCCCCTCACTATGTCTTCAGTAGAAACTTCAATAATGTATGACTTTTATACACTACAATACTAGAATATTTGTTCAAACCTGTTAATTATTGAATTCAGGTGTTTCACTCGGGCCTCTTATCCCCAGTGAAGGACAATCTTAATGCTTCAGCATATCAAGACATCTTGGACAAGGCTATGCTTCTAGCTTTGTGTCCACAGTTTGTTGAAGGCCCTTCTCTAGTCCAACATGACTCCGCCCCAGTGCACAGAGCAGAGACTATACAGATACGGTGTGATGAGTTCGGTGTGGATGAACTTGAGCGGCCCGAACACAGAGCCCTGAGATCTCAACCCCATCGAGCACCTTTGTGATGAACAGAGATTGTGAGACGGACCTTCTCGTCCAACATCAGAGTCTGACCTCATAAATGCTCTACAGAATGAACGGACACGAATTCACACAGAAAACTCATTGCTTTTGTCCATGTGGTGTATATACAGTAGCTGTAATGAGCTTATGACATCATCACACACAAACACAACGTCATTAGTATTACTTTTGAAAGTTAAACTAACTCTCTGGGATAATTTAGTATAAATGACCTTGAAAAAACATGGCAAGTACAACCTAAACACGAGAGAATATCAACACTCTTTAATAGAGCGTGTGTCTCCCGTCTCTCATACACGTCTCTCCGGAGCGTTGTAGCGTTAATCTCTCTTTTAAAAATGAGTCTTTACTGGATCGCTGTTATTTTGTGGTGAGAACGTGATCCGACCTCAATGCGACCCGACTACATGCAGAACTCAGTGAGTGTGAGCGATAGTATTAGCCCCTAGGTTCAGCATGTTCCAGATGCTCCATGTTCCCCGCCTCGTTCTGCTCAGGTGACTGCAGGCTGCACGTCCTGTCCCTTTCAAAAGCTACACTCGATGCTGCGTGAAAACGCTATGGGAACATCTCTTTGTTCTCCGGTTGTGAAGCCTGTGTATGTCAAAACCGCCGAATACTTCGGCTTATAACCTCTGCCAGGCATGACGTTACCGAATAAGGTGCACCTGCAGGTTATAAATAAGAGTGGTAACGCTTCACGATTTAGCGTGAGTGAACCGGAAACATCCTCAGATCTTTTTGTCTTCAGGACCGCTTTGTGTTTACGTGTGTGTGTGTGTGTGTGTGTGTGTGCAACAGAATCACGGTAGGAAAGAAAAACTTTACTTACCAATAATGGCAAGAGTTGGTTGAGAGATGCGTGTCTCCGTGTGACAGATTTCTTTCGGAGGGTGATCTCCACGACTTTTTCTTTGAGTGCTTGGGTTTCAAGGAAAGTGCAAGCATTGTGATCTCCCTATTAAGGCACTTCGCGCGCGGCCCGCTTTCTTTAAAGAGAAACCGCGAGGCTCAGCGCATTCCTAGGACTCGCAGGCGTATGAGACGGTATTTCCCCCTTTCTCTTGCACTCTCGCCGGATCAGGAAGTTTTAGCGTCCGCTTCTCAAGCGCGCTCCGGCGCTTTTTGTGAGCAGACGGAAGAGATTCCTCGCTTGCTTCCATGGAGATAGCGTGCCGATCTGGCAGACACGCATGAGACGAAATTCCCCCTTTCTCTTGCACTCTCGCCGGATCAGGAAGTTTTAGCGTCCGCTTCTCAAGCGCGCTCCGGCACTTTTTGTGAAGGGGCCAAATAGATTTCCTCTCTTACCGCAAAAATAAATAAATAAATAAATAAATAAATAGATAAAAATAATAATAATTTTTAAAAATCCCCAAGCGCTCAAAGTTAGACAACAGGTTTCTGTCGGGTGGCCAGGGGAGCTCCTGTGAGCTCATAATTCCTGAAAAAGCCCACACTGCCCACCAAGCCGTGTAGACATCTTCGTTGGTGGGGAAAGCTTTTCAGGCAGCAGATCAGGCTGGTGCTGCCCTGCACACCATGGCGGTTTTTGCAGGCATACCAGGCTCACCTGCTGAGAGTTCTGAGCACTGGCGAGTCTATTGATGGCGCCGAGCCACATATTTAAATCTCCGTGCCGCCAAGCAGACGGTGCGGTGCTGTCAGCCGTTCTATGGCTGCCGCGGTCGCCATGGAGAGACATCTGTGATTTAACCTCACGGGCATCGAGGTCAGGGATCGCGTTTCCTCCTTGATGCCCCCCCTCTTGCCCTCCGGCACCGAACTTTATCTCCGCCGAAATAGAAAGTCCTGAGGTTGACGTGCCCAGGACCACGTAGGTGTCTCCCCATGGTGGAGGGATGTGTAAAAATTCCAATAAGGGATAAAGACTCCTCCTTGGCACTCTCTGGCGGCCGTTGTCTAATCTCCGTCCCCACTGGTGTTTCGAGAAGCAGCGGTCTCCAGCGGAATGTTAGGTGCTCGGTTCCTTCCTGCCTTGTTTCAGGATGTTGGACACCTAACACCCCCCTCCATTGCACATCGTCCTCCACGTTTTCAATTGCGTGGTCTTCACTTCCATGAAACCGGAACGAGCGCATCTGCTGACTTGGCAATTACAGACTTTGCTGGGAAAAGGGGCCATAGATCATGTTCCCCTGCCAGACGAGAGATGGGGGGGTTGCATCCAATTTTACATCTTCTTGGGCTGAACATCAAAATGTTGACAGCCAAAATGATTGTTTCTCAAATTCAACCAGAGGTTTGGCTTGTGGCGGTCAACCTGAATGACGCATATTTTCAGATAGATATATTGCCACAACACAGGAGGTTCCTGAGGTTTGCTTTTGGGGGCAAAGCTTACTATTATTGGGTCCTTCTATCTGGCCTAGCCTTGTCACCCTGCACATATAAAATGCACGGATGCAGCTATGTGGTTCAGACCCCGGTTTCTGACTTTGGGTCCCACTTTAGGTCCGTCTTGTCGTCACAAGATGCTAACGACAGACGCTGGGGTTGGGGTGCGGTCTTGGATGGCCGTTCAGCACAAGGGAGCTGGAGAGGTCATCTTCTCGCATGGCACCCCAATTGCCTCGAAATGATGGCTCTGTTTCTGGCCCTGAAACACTTCCTCTAGCAGTTGAGTGACTACCATGTCCTAGTGCGGGTGGACAACACTGCGGTAGTCTCGTACATAAATCGCCAGGGTGGACTGCGCTCGCGCCGCTTGAACAAGCTAGCGCACCAGGTTCTGCTTTGGGCACAGGACAAGTTCCTGTTCCTCAGGGAGATTTACATTCCGGTGCATATGAATGTAGGAGTGGACTTGCTAACCAGACAAGCTGTTGCACATGGGGAATGGAAACTCCACCCCAAAGTAGTCAGTCAAATCTGGAAAAGATTTTATGTAGCAGAGGTGGACCTCTTTGCCTCACAAGAGGCAGCACAATGTCCCCTTTACTACTCTCTGACTCTTACAGCTCCCCTGGGTCTGGACGCGTTTATGCGTTTCCACCCATAGTTCTGCTCCCAGGAGTCCGGGCGAGGGTCCGTCAACAGGGTTTGCGCCTCTTATTGATAGTGCCCCATTGGTCGACCAGAGTGTGGTTCTTGGATCTGATATCTCTCCTCGACGGCTCACCCTGGGGGATTCCAGTGAGGAGGGATCTTCTGTCTCAGGCACAGGGGACAATATTTCATCCCCGGCCCGAGCTCTGGAACCTTCACATTATGCCCCTGAAAGGGACCAACTAAGAGATGCTGGTCTTCCAGCCAGCGTAATTGAAACCATTTTAAGTGCCAGGGCTCCCTCCACTAGAAGAACTTATGCCCTCAAATGGAGTGTACTCAAAAATTGGTGCATGGCAAAACATGTAGACCCAGTCCACTGCTGAATTGTTTCAGTGCTGGAGTTCCTGCAAGAAAAGTTGTCCTCTGGCTTATGCCCTAGTACTCTCAGAACGTACATAGCCGCTATTTCGGCTTGTCATGATCTGACCGATGGGGTTTCTGTGGGGAAGCACCATTTGGTTGCCAGTTTTATTCGTGGAGCTAAACGGTTGAGGCCGCCCACTAGAGCGACGGTCCCTTTGTGGGACTTAGCTATTGAAGGCCTGGCTGACACCCCTTTTGAACCACTAGAGTCAGCGCCTGTCAGGCTTCTGTCTCTTAAGATGGTTTTTCTTATGACTATTACTTCTTTGAAGAGGATTGGGAATCTGCAGGCTCTGTCAGTCTCCCCATCCTGCCTAGACTTTGCCCCTGGGCTAGTCAAAGCTATTCTGCATCCTCACCCGAACTATCTTCCCAAGGTCCCATTCTCGACCATGCACCCAGTCGTTCTCGAAGCCTTCTGTCCTCCGCCTTTCAGATCTTTCAGAAGGAAAGACTTCACTTACTGTGTCCAGTACGCGCTCTTCAGATTTACGTCCACCGCATTAGCCGGTGGTGTAAGTCAGAGCAGCTCTTTATTTGCCACGGGGGTCACAACCGGGGTGCGGCCGCCACTAGACGGACTGTGTCACACTGGGTGAGAGATGCTATTGCCCTAGCCTATGAGGCGCGTGGTCACACTTCGCCTCTGGGAATCAGGGCTCATTCAAGTAGGGGGATTGCCTCATCAATTGCTCTGGCAAGAGGCATCTCCCTGCAGCAGGTGTGTGTGACGCGACAGGCTGGTCCTCTCTGCACACGTTTGTTAGATATTATAGTCTGGATATTAATGCTACTTCAGGCTGGCAGATCCTTGAGTCAGCATCCCAGAGCTAGGTCTGAGACCTCCTTGGCTATTGTGCGCACATGTTACACAACCTGGAGGTCCAGACACTTGCAGTGCGGCGGTGTTGGTATTCTCGTTCCCATAGCATTTTCACGCAGCATCGAGTGTAGATTTTAAAGGGGAACGTCTCAGGTTACTTAGCTGTAACCGTGATAAAGCGGGAACGAGATGCTGCGTTTCAATGCCGCACTCCTGGCGTGCCTGGACGTCCTTCAGACACCTGAGGATGTTTCCGGTTCACTCCTATTTATAACCTGCAGGTGCACCTTATTCGGGGACGTCACCTGACAGAGGTTATAAGCCGAAGTATTCGGCGGTTTTGACATACACAGGCTTCACAACCGGAGAACAAAGAGATGTTCCCATAGTAATTTCACGCAGCATCTCGTTCCCACTTTATCAGGGAACAGGGTTACAGCTAAGTAACCCGAGACGTTTGTTGGTGCGTCGGCCAGATAATTACTGCAGTCAGGGTTGAATTCCAGCTGTGCCATTTCTCCATGCTTCAGTGTAAATTCCTTTCATAGGAGTATTCACCAGTACAGAATAGAGTTAAACGCTGCAGTATGTTTTATGTTCACGTTCCCACCACAGACTATTAATTATTTAATCTTCTCATGTGACAGTTAAAGTAAAATATTTCTCTGTGTGTCTGTTTTCAGCACAAAATACAGTCTGTGATATGATGAACTGACTTTTAGTTCTTTTTAACCAAACATGCCTGAACTAATAATTAAAAAATGTCACATAGACAAAGAAATAGCACAGATACACATATTTTTACTGTTGTTTTCTGTCCTTTCTACGTTTTTATGTTCTATGTTTGTTTTATGTATGTTTCACCAGCTGCCACTGGGCCATAGTGTGTGTGTGTGTGTGTGTGTGTGTGTGTGTGTGTGTGTGTGTGTGTGTGTGTGTGTGTGTATGTGTGTGTGTGTGTGTGTGTGTGTGTGTGTTCAGGCGTTTCTCACAAAACATTTACTCTGAAACTAATATTTAACCATATTAAACATTTAAACTAAGAATTTAAAGGATTTTTTTTGACAATAATTTTGTAGATAATATAATAACTGGACACGAGAGAGAGAGAGAGAGAGAGAGATTAGACCTGGGGTGTTTCAGACTCTAGATCATGTGGGATTAAAGTCAGATCAGGATTTAAATTCCACTAATCACAGACTCATGGGAGGGGGCGGGGGATCAGATGGAGGGGCAGAGGGGCAGCAGGGTGGGGCAGAGGGGCAGCAGGGTGGGGCAGAGGGGCAGCAGCGTGAGGCAGAGGGGCAGCAGGGTGGGGCAGAGGGGCAACAGGGTGGGGCAGAGGGGCAGCAGGGTGGGGCAGAGGGGCAGCAGCGTGGGGCAGAGGGGCAGCAGCGTGGGGCAGAGGGGCAGCAGGGTGGGGCAGAGGGGCAGCAGCGTGGGGCAGAGGGAAGCATTGTGGGGCAGAGTGGTAGCAGAGTGGGGCAGAGGGGCAGCAGCGTGAGGCAGAGGGGCAGTACGATGCTGCTCATCCCTCTGCTGCCATGTGCACCTCCATTTACAGGATTTATTTCTCAACACTAAATGTTTATTTCTATATGTAAAGAATGTTCATGTTAAACACAGCAGCTTTAAGAGAGCTCTCTCTCTCTCCCTCTCTCTCTCACACACACACACACACACACACACACACACACACACACACACACACACACACATGTATATAGTAATATATTTGATGGTTTGTAGTTTGCGTCAGACTCTCTGACATGGAGGGACCGACTGCCGGGATGCTGCATCAACATCTCCTCTGTCCTCCTCATGGTCAGTCTCAGTGTTGATAATAAATAAATTCACTTCAATTCAGTTTTATTTGTATAGCGCTTTACACAACTTTACACAATCAAAAGAATTATTTAAATTAAATAATTATATAATAAGTTTATTACTGACCGACCACACACACTTTTTTTCTGCTGTTCTCTCTGTGTGTGTGTGTGTGTGTGTGTGTGTGTGTGTGTGTGTGTGTGTGTAGGTGGGGGTCACTCTGTCAGCAGTGTCTGGAGTCATTCTGTACCGCATCATCGTCTTCGCAGTGATGTCCATGAATCCTGACCACGAGGCCAAGGCCAATGTGCGTGTTACCGTGACGACCACCGCTGTCATCATCAATCTGCTGGTGGTCCTGGTGCTGGATGAGATCTACGGAGCTGTGGCAGCCTGGATCACGGAGCTAGGTCAGTCAGTGTGTGTGTGTGTGTGTGTGTATGAGTGTGTGTGGCGTGTGTTTGTGTGGGGCTGCTTGTCCTGTTTGGGGTGACGAGTGAAGCAATACGAGCGAGTGACATGTCCTGTCATGATGTGATGCCAGAGATCCCGAAGACGGAAGCAGCGTTTGAGGAACACCTGATCCTGAAGACGTTCCTGCTGAAGAGCATGAACGCGTTCGCGCCTGTCTTCTACGTGGCCTTCTTTAAGGGCAGGTCAGTTAGACTGTTTTATTTCCAGCCACAGGTACCTCCACACACACTTGCATAAGAGTGTAATGTGTGTCTTAGTGAGCAGCGTGAAGCCTCGGTCTTACAGACTAAAACTCGTCCTGCGTGATTTCAGGTTTGCAGGACGTCCAGGTGACTACGTGTACGTCTTCAAAGATTTCCGCATGGAGGAGGTGAGAATCAGTGCTGGCAATCAATGAAACATTAATCTAGTTAATCACATGCATAGTCTGAGATTAATCACAATTAATCACAATTTTAAAATACTCAGGTTGACTCGTCTTATAAACGTGCAGTGTTGGGATAAAGAAATGTACGACAAACTGGAAACCTGTCATGCAGTTTTATATCTCAAACATTAACCTTTAACCTTAAATGTTACATTTAAATCTGTCGAATGGTAAACTCCTTCCAGCAGTAATCATAGTGTGAGCCGAGTCTGCTCCTATAGTGGTGAGCACGGCCGTCACTACCTGCTAAACTTGGCTAGCGCAATTGGCTAACACACACTGGGGCAAAAAGTCTTCCGTCTGTTTAACACGCCCAGAGCGAGCGGGTGCAGTTACCATCAGTCAGTGAGTCGACGTGCTGTTACACCCAGGTCCTGTTACTCGCTGATGTCCAGGGGTCATGATGTCCCTCAGCCTTGTCCAGTGTCTTACATTTAGAATAGAATAGAATGCCTTTAATTGTCACTATGCACTTATACAATTCGCACCATATACATGTACAGTGATATTTAATGTGTCCTTGTAAAAATAGTTTCCCTTTGAAAGAAGCTCGAGCTTCCATCTGTAAGCTTTTTATAAAGAAATGTATCGTTCAGCATCTGGTGATGTTTCCTCAGTCAACTTATTATCTGTGATGTTATCAACACACTCCTGGGAAACTGCGCTGTGATTATGGGAAGCCATTAGGATCAAACTTGGTCATGTGATTCATTTGGCTCAAAACAAAATAGTTTTCTGCATGGACTTGTCAGATGAACATGTGTGTGTGTGTGTGTGTGTGTGTGTGTGTGTGTGTGTGTGTGTGTGCCAGTGTGCTCCTGCAGGTTGCCTTATTGAAGTGTGTATTCAGCTTGGTATGATCATGTTAGGGAAGCAGCTGATCCAGAACAATGTGTTTGAGATCGCCATCCCGTGAGTTTTAACACACACACACACACACACACACACACACACACACACATTTGTGTTGTGTGATGTACGACACTGTGTTTTGATTTAATGTTGCTAAAAAACAGTAAATACGTGGATATTTTTAAAAGCTTTTTTATTACTGTGAACTAACCGCTTTAGGTTTTTAAATATCAGGATCCTTCTACAAATGTAATACTGGCTCTTCAGTCACAGTTCCAGAAAGACTTTATAAACTGCAGACGGAACAGTACTTCACACTACTGTACTGTACACTGTTCTATAATAAACTCCGGGTTCGTCCATACCAGTGTTTCCATACAAATGTGGTCCTCTAGTGGGCTCTGAAGGTACTGCAGGTGGGCCAGAAGAGGTCGTTTACAATAAGATCTAAATAAATAAAATAAAATAAAAATTATTTGGCAACCAAGTTTGAAATGACAAATTGTGTATTATTCAATGTTTAAATGAAGAAGTATTCACAACTAATTCAAACAAGGCAATGAGATTTAAACCACGTCATTCTTTTTGTTTATCTTGATGAATACTGTACAGGCGTGTGTGAGAACGCTTTCAGACAAGATGTGGATCTTTTTATTTTTTTCATCTTATATATCTATATCTAAATGTGTGTACATGATGATGTTGTGAGTAATGGATTCTCTGCGGCACTTCAGAAAGCTGAAGAAGATGTATCGCGAATATAAAGAGGATAGAGAAGGCGGAGAGAAGAAGAAGAAGAAGGACAAGGATCCGAACCGGGCCCGGCAGCGGTGGGACTTGGATTACCAGCTGGAGCCGTACGAGGGTCTGAGCCCGGAGTATATGGAAATGAGTGAGTGTGTCTGGACTGAGATTTAATAACCACTGAATGCTGTGACCACTCTGACACTGATCATGACATCTGTCACCGTAATGCCACTTTAATCATTTAATTATGTTTAATTAGAGATGTGTCATCTAATAAGGAACTGTGCTGTAGTTTGATATCCTGTGGTTAAGTCTTTTTTTAGACAAAACTTTCATTATATTCCTGTTTGCTCTGCAGTTATCCAGTACGGCTTTGTTACTCTCTTCGTGGCCTCGTTCCCACTCGCTCCCGTCTTTGCTTTGCTCAATAACATCATCGAGATTCGACTTGATGCAGCGAAATTTGTGACTGAAATCCGGCGGCCTGATGCCGTCAGAGCGAAGGAGATCGGTAGGATGCTATTTTGGCTTTATAGCTTCTTGGCATTATAATACAACTCGTACAACATCTGTCCCTTCTCATCTTCTATACGCTCTGCACTGCCTTATATGGTGAGCGTTTTTGTTTCTTGTTGCCATGACAGTAAATTAGCAGCAATAGTTGCTGCATTTATTGAAACCTTCTGTTCTCCTCTTCGTTTCTACAGCGAAGTGTGTTTTCATGTTTATGAGTATAGTTTAATCTCTGGCACTTTTTCTCTTACCTATTTTCAGGAATATGGTACAACATCCTGAGTGGCATCAGCAAGTTTGCCGTCATCACAAATGTGTGTAACAAACACAAGCTTTCTATCTTATAAACCTTTTTTACCGTAGGGCCGGGACTAGTTTACTGATCAATAGTAATGAAAAAAAAAGGTTTTATTTCATTATGACAGATATATCTTATATTTGTGTTACACATTATGCCCAAATGTATGTGAACACCAGACCATCACAAAGGCGACAAGGGCACGACAAAGACTCCACAGGCTATGGAGTGTAGAATAACATCAGCTCGATGAAGACACTGTGTGCTAGGAGTGTGTTGGAGCAGAAGATCTCGAGCGTCCTGCACAGAGCCCTGACCGAACTCAACCCTTACTGAACTTGGGAGTCGTGGGATGAACTGGAACTGGAGTCTCCTCCAATTCCAGTGCCTGAGCTCACCAAAGCTCCTGTAGAACATTTGAATCAACACACATCCACACACACGCTCCAACATCTAGTGGAAGGCCTTCTCAGCAGAGAAAAGTGAAGCTTATATAATAAATCTGGAATGTGAAGTTAAACAAGCCTTATGGGCCTGACGAACAGGGGTGCGCATACTTTTGGCCATATACTGCACTGTATATTGACTCTTATTCTCAAACTCTTTCTCTCTCAGGCATTTGTAATTTCCTTCACATCAGAGTTCATTCCGAGGATGGTGTATCGGTGTCTCTACAGCGAGACCGGGACCATGCACGGCTTTATAGACCACACTCTGGCTTACTTCAACACCAGCAACTTCAAGCCAGGCACCGCGCCCAACAGCACACGCTTCGACCGGGAACTCCGTATCTGCAGGTGCACACACAGACCCAGAGATCACAGAAGACTTTCTTCAATCACAGCAGTTACAATCACATCTCCTCTTCTTCTTCTTCTCTTTCAGGTATAAAGATTATCGCGACCCCCCCTGGTCCCCAGAGTCATATCAGCTCTCTAAGCAGTACTGGTCGGTGCTCGCTGCTCGACTCGCCTTTGTCATCTTTTTCCAGGTCAGTGTAGAGACACAGAAGTGTAATAAACTTGACATTTCTAAGATATGGCCATAAAAGACTTTCTTTAAAAATTTTTTTAAAGGGTTTGTTTAGAACTTTGTTGCATTCTTATGTAAAAAGAAATAAAGAAAACCTTTTGAAGTTCTTCCAATATTCTTTGGATAGTTCAAGGTTTTACATTCCTAAAGTGGAACCGTAGACAAAAGCCTCCTTTGTGAGCTTCTGGATAGAATCCTCTTTAAGAAATCCTCCAGAGGGATAGTTTGAAGAGGTCTTAAAGGATTTCTCTGTCTTACATAAAGCTGGAGAGAAGGTATTCCTTTAGAAAGGTATCACCATCAAACAACCTTTAGGAACCCCAATTTGTCTAATTGTTCTTTCAACAGAAGAACTGTGGTTAGTCAGGAGAAGGGAAAGACCTTACATTATTTTAATTGCAAGTGCAATTTAAATCCGACAAAATCTGCTCATAGTTGGCTTTAACAAGGTGGCAGGATCTTTTTTTTTTTTTCATTTGTGTGTTTCAGAACCTGGCCATGTTCCTCAGTATGCTGGTGGCATGGTTGATTCCAGATGTTCCCCGCTGTTTAAAGGACTGCCTGAAACGTGAAAAAGCCCTGCTGCTAGATCTTCTTCTTAGTGAGGAGGTGGAGAAGCAGCGGCAGCAATCACAGCATCCTGACAACATCAACATAACAATCAACCCCTCAGAAGAGGAGACCATAGAGATGGAGCCAGACTGCAGTGTCATTCTGCAAAGCCAGACAACTGAGAATGAGTTACAGACTGCAGACAAGGAGAACCTGTCAAGAGAGGAACCGGAATCTACCACCAGTGAGCCAGTTAGCCCTGATAAAGACTGCCATTCTATAAAAACATCAGAACCTCACTTAAATAAGTGCGTACCTCATAGTCAGGGAAAACCAGGAGACACTTTTCATTACCAAGAATTTAATCTAAAAGAACCTCCACCTCGAGATCCAGGCCCCAGGTCCAGGAGCCGCTGCCGAACCCTTCCACCCAGACAGAGAGGCGATCCCCCTGGAGGAAGCCCAAGCAGAACCAGCCACTCCACCAGCTTTGTACATTTCAACCAGAACTTTCCTCAAGCAACCAGTGAGCCCTTACAAAATACTCCCTCTTTACCACTACGACTTCAATCTAAAAATCATTCCAACAAACCATCTTCTAACAGAGAGCTTTCTGGAAGCCAGTTATCAGTGCTGTCCTGCCAGCCTTTTAGAACAGAGCTCCTGCCGTCAGAAGCACTGCCATGCTCTCCATCTGAGCAGGACCTAGACAGCAGCCAAGTAGCCTTGGCACAGTCACCCTCCAAGCCAGAGCTTTCACTCTGTCAGTCAGCAGCGTTACCACGCCCTCCATCCAGACCAGAACTTTCCCTTAGTCGATCAGCCGTACTGCCAAGACCCCCATCTAAACCTGAGCTGAGAGGGAGTGTTGCAAAAGGACTTCCACTCCAGGACCCAGCTACCAGAACCAAGGCCCGGTGTCAGACGCTTCCTCCCAGGCATAGAGGACCGGATACAATGGAAACCTCACTGAGAACCACCCACTCCACTACCTTCACAAATATCAACAAAAAGTCATTCACCTTAACCAGTGATGTGACACACAACACCCATGTGTAAGAAAGAGTGGATCCGACAAGTTCTGGTCAACCAATCATCTCTTCAGTGCCAGACAACCTAGTTGCTTAAACAATCATCAGGGACGTGTCTTGAGGATGGGATTGTCTGTAGATTGTCATTATCACAATCCGGCTGCCGGTGGTTGTTGGTTTCTACGCTACTTTGCTTTATTTATTGATTGATTTATTGATTTATTTATTTGTTGAGGTGTTCAAGCACTGCACTGTGAGGGACGCTTTTACTGAAATCATCTGGTTTAAAAATTTGGCACAATACGTAAAATAAGACAAAGAAAGAAGGATTTGGTTGTTCTTTTTTGCCTTGATTATTCTTAACTGAAAATTAGACAAGACAATTTATATAAGTCTAAGTCTAAGGTAAGTTTCAAGTCTGTAAACTGCAAGTATAAAGTTTATGTGCAGCAAATCTGAGCTAAGTTTCAGCCAAGTCCCGGAACAAGTCTGGGTCAAGCCCCAAGTCTCTGAGCTGTACATCTGGGTCGAATCTCAAGTATGAGGACTACTGAGTTAGAGTCAATGTTTGAGTGTCTGAGCTGCAAGACTGAGTCGAGTTTTGGCTGTCTGATAAAGAAGTCTAAATCAAGTCTCAAATCTTTGAGTTCAAAGTTTCAGTCAAGTCTCACGTCTTTGAGCTCTGAGTTCAGGTAAAACCTAGAGTCTCCAAGGAGCAAGTCCAACCCAAAGTCTCTAAACTGCAAGTCAGTTCCAACCTCTGGGTTTCTTATATGCAAGTCCAAGCCAAGGCTCATGTCTCTCAATCACAAGTCCAAATTACGTATCACGTCAATAAACTGCAAATGCCAAGCCAGGTTTCAGTTCTGTGATTTGCAAGTCCAAGTCAGTTCTCACATCTCTAAGGTGCATGTCTGAGTCAAATCTTAAGGTTTTAAGCTGCAAATTTGAGCCAAGTCTCACTAATATGTATACGCTGCAAGCCTGAGCCTCATTTCCAGATTTTAAGCTGCAAGTCTGAGTCAAGTCTTAAGTCTTTGAACAATACATTTATGCCAAGTCTCGAACCTTGAAGCTGAGGTCTGATTCTCAAGACAGTTGAGTCCACTTTTTTATTTGGATACTCCAGTTTTTGGCTATAAATCCACACCATTAAACATATGATAAAACATATGATATACTAAAAGCTTATAACTGATATAATACGTTATTGTCTCATGCCAGCTTGTTTGTATCCCTGTTGGACTGTACAATAACGTACCAAGGGTTTTGAACATGGAACCATTTCTATCAAAGAGCCCATCAAAGTGAACATGCTTTTACCTTTAACCATGAGTGTACAGTGGGGTTTTGGGTCACTGGATGTTTAGCACAATTATGTCATAATAACCAGTAGGAAATTTTTATTTTATATATACAGGATGTAATTAATAATGTATATCACAGGCATAAATTATACATAAAGTGAGGAAAATTCTGGAGTT
Organism: Clarias macrocephalus; assembly: GCA_011419295.1. Taxonomy (NCBI): domain Eukaryota; kingdom Metazoa; phylum Chordata; class Actinopteri; order Siluriformes; family Clariidae; genus Clarias; species Clarias macrocephalus. Next base: position 19,811 of record JAAGKR010007137.1, on the reverse strand, counting down.
CACATTAGATGTAGATTTATCTAGGGAGCATGTGTACGTCGAGTTGCTGTTTTACACTCACACCACAGCAATCTAACTAAATGTCTTGACTGTAATGTGTGTCTGCCATCCGCTAACGGTGACTCCTGAGGCTACGTTATTGTAGACAAGTAGAGCCTTTGTTATTTGCAGCAATATTTGTTATTTTTTTATAAGGTGTTTTTTCTAAAATAAATACGTTTCCTTGTTAATACGTATTGAATCAAACAGCTATCAAAGCTACATGAAAATGGAATTTGAAAATGGAACTTGATCCCAACTATATTTAGATTTTTCTCATCACTGTAATTGACACATTTTTCCCTATTTCTGACAGTATGTAACTATATGGAATAATTTTGTTATGAAAGTTAAACTGTTAATATTTAATTATGATTCTATATTTAACATTTTAAATGCTTTATATATCAGTCATTCTTGAGAACTGGGACAAATTTGAAAAAAAAAAATCTAAAAATGTCATATATATTATTGGACAGTAACATGTGGGTTTTGGAACATCCTCCCAGTTGTAACATTTTTTTGTACAAATGACCCTTTCAGTGCATCACAGGATGTTTATCATCCCCGTTAGACATTAAAAGATCAATTTAAATTGATATATTTCCTTGAAAATGTGTTTTGTCTAATAACCAATGTTAACTAATGTTTTCTTTGTAAGTGTCACATAAAATTATTTTTTAATTAAAACACATTTTAATGGCATTTAATTAGGATAAAAAGTCAAGTCAAGTCAAATAGACTTTTAATGTTGCTTCAGCCATAAACAGTTCAGTACACAGTGAAATGAAACGTTTCTCCAGAACCGAGGTGCTACACACAACATACATGAACAAAACTCGCTAACTAACATACCTAATTAGCTGACGAGTTTTTAGGTAACGGAAACATCAACATTTTTATACAAACAAGACAACATAAAGTGCAAATGTGCAAACGAGCAACAAAGTGACAACGCGCCAACATGACATTACAATACTGTGTGGTAATGAGGTGGTGAGTTGAGGTCATGGGAGGAGAAACGGTTAATGTTCCTTGTAATTAGCAGCAAAGATAAAATAGTTTGTTCAAATTTGCAATTAATGAATATTGTGCAAAGCAACCTTTTGATTTACCTTGTTTCTCTATTTAAACAATAAATAATACCAGAGTATACTCTGTACAGCTTGAAATCAATCCCTTTAACTTAGCGTAATGAAATAAACAGCGACAATACGATACAGATAAATGAACCAAAACAACACAGTATCAAACCCCTTCAATTTAAATGTCCATGTGATGAATGAGGTTCATGAAACACATTTCTTCAAAAGCAAAAAAACGATCCTGTCTCCTGTAACACGGTCCACAGAAACATACGAAATGGTCCTACCGCGTCGGTGACTCATAAAGATTTTTCCAGTTCAGAAATGGTCTTGTCTCGCCAGTTCCTGCCAACGTTGTGCTCTTTGCAGATGGCGGAAACAACACGTGTTTGAGCAGTCCAGGACCTTCTTGTCCAACTTCAAAGGAGAATCCAGGCAAAGACTCAAAGTACAAAGGGGAAAAAAGCCCAACCTTCCAAAAACAAGGCAAAAGCACAATTAATCACAAATAATTCCCATTTAACCCCTTTTCAACATTTCAAAAGGCGCAATAATATTAAAACATTTCAGCTTTCCAACATGGATTTACAATCTCTACACAGAACATTAACGTTGGGTAAAACACCTTCAACTGTTGTAAATGCACTTAATTAGCTTAGAGCTAAAACACACAAGCTCCTCAATTATCTTTATGGGAATAAACAACTTAATAAACAACTTTCTCTGCCATGACAACAATTTTAAACTCAAGTGTTTCATTAAATCTGTTTCTTGCGATGGATTTCTTTTCATCCCATTCCACGCTAGAATCCCGAAATCAGAAGATACTCATGTAGCTCCTGATCATTAGGAAATGCTCTGGTTCTAGGCCTTCTGACTACTTTCTGCTTTTCAGATCTGCGTGCTTGCAGCAATAAATCGATGTTCTGCGAGGTCCACTTTGTCCCGCTGGTCGTACGGTATATGCTGGCAGGTCCCGAACCTTTCTGACAACCACATGAACATCCTGTTCCCATTTGTCAGACAGCTTTCGCTTCCCTCTCAATCGCACATTCCTTACAAGGACACGGTCCCCGTCTCCCAAATTTGAAGCAACCACACGCTTGTCAAATCTCCTTTTATTACAGTCTGCTACCTTCAGCATTTTAGTAGCCACCTCATAACTCTCACGCAACCGATTCTTTAGATCTTGCACATATTGGGAGTGGGACTGGATGGGACTGTCTATCGGTAATCCAAAAGCCAGATCAAGCGGTAAGTGTGGTTGTCTACCAAACATGAGTTCATAAGGACGGCACCCAGTGCTGCCATTGCGGGTGCAGTTGTAGGCAGCCACTAACGGCTTTACTAACTCCTTCCAGCGAGACTGTGAAATGTGATGTTTCATGTCGTTATATTATCAATATTTAATTCTTCAATGCAAAATGAGAGTGTGTGTACACACACACACACACACACGCACCAAAAAATACATCTTAATAATACTCTCCAGGCTGGATAGACTAGTAACCTGGGTTAGATATTGAAAAAACCTTTCTTTTAACAGAAATTGTGTTTGTTTGTTTGGCAGGCAGGCAGTTTGTAACCGTTGCCTGGTGGTGTTTGCACAGGTAGTCACATGTGATTATCAGCTTCTATGTCATACTATGAGTGTGTCACAGACGTACCTCACCGGCGCTAACGGTTTGCAGCGTCTTCATCAACTTCTACGTCATGCTGTGGGCGTGTCACAGACGTTCCTCGCCGATTGTAAAAATACGCAGCATCGTCTATGGAAAAAACGGTTACGTCAGGCCGAGCCCAGGGTCCCTGAAACCCCGGAACAGAAGCGGAGGGCGGAGCTGCAGGTAACCTTTAGTAATTATACAATAATCGTATAGGCTAGGACATGTAGAGAAGGACTAAGCTCACGACCAACATTTGTTTTGATTACATTATTTGTTTTTTAGCAATGATAATACCACTTAAGTGCTGTTAGAAGCAACTTCTCTCTGGGATTAATAAAGTTATTTCAATCTGAATCTGAATCTTAAACATTTATGCAGCATTTAACTCATTGGAAACAAATTTTAGAACAATCTTCACAACATTTTAAGCATAAAACCCTTTTTAAATCTAGCTTTTATATTTTTAAACCTACTGAATTGTGATTTGAGCGGTGTAGTGCTGTTTTGGTTAGCACTGTGGCCTCGCACCTCCAGGGTCCGGGTTCAATTCCCACCTCAGGGTCGGTGTGCTTGGGGTTTGCATGTCCTCCCCGTGCTTGGATAACTTTCCTCCGGGTACTTCAGTTTCCTCCCACAGTCCAAACACATGCAGACTGGGTCAACTGACCTTGTCAAATTGTCTGTAATGTCTGAATGAGTGTGTACGTGTGCCATGCGATGGATGTATTTTTATACCTTTTTTCTTATAAATCTGAAAATCTGAACACTTTTTGTCGACCAGGACATCCTCAGATCTAGCAGGGACAAAATCATCCCAAAACCATAATTAAAATGTGAATTATTTTAGAATTTAACATAAAAACACAATATTATGTGCTGGACATGGTTTGTCCCAAAATGTCAAGAATGACTAAAGCCTAAATCCCAAATTCCTGATATATAATAAAAATGTAAAGTTGGTGTGGCTGAGCATTGAAGATAATTGTGAAAAGAAAAATGGAGGGGGGGGGGGGGGCGGAGGGCGGGTGAAGTGTGTAATAGAACACATCAAGATGGTTTTTGAAATTTTTGTCAGTTTGTTTGTTCACACATCACGTAAAAACCACTGAACAAATTTTAGTGGGGTTCACAGGTGTACTTGGCCGAGCTTGAGGTAACATATTGGCTTTGTTTTTATTGCGGTCGGCCGATGGGAAGAGAAGATACGCTACTTCATTAATACACAGAAATCCCATTCTGTAAGGCAGTTTGTTGTAAACGCCTGGTTTACACTAAGTTGTACTTGTTTGATGTTCAGACAAACACACGCGCCTGAGTCGTTTTAAGACAAAACTTCATCTTTATCTGATCGACTTTTTCCATTTCTCATCTGTGATTCTCTCTCCGATCACCGAACAGCGAGTGAATTAGTCGAGAGTTCCGCCGTACAGAGAGACACACAGACATGTACGTGGACTTCAACCTGAAATACTTCAGCAGATGTCAAAGTACTGCAAAGGTTTCATTAAAATCGGTCCAGACAGTTTTGTGTGATTCGGTGATAAAATCTTGCGCATAACTTTTACTCATCATTTAGATTTTAGCGTATATCACGGCGCCCTCAGCTCGGACTGCTGTGGATGCGTTTGCTCTAAGTGGCGCTTCACATTACTGCTTGTTATAAACACCACAGGTTCCGAAACATATGGGACGAACTGGTTTTAAAGGTCCCTCAGGAAGAATAAACATGCAGTGATCTGTACATTCACCTTTGAACATTCAGTTTTCATAGTCTACTTGCCCTTTTGAACCCATGATCACTTGCACGGTCGTTTATGTTTGGTGAGGTTTGTGCTGGCTTGTAGTTTGCATTACTGTTGTTTCTGTGTCTTCTGTATACTCGGTCTGTCCAGTAAACTATTGTGTTGATCGGCTCTGTTGAGTAAAAGTGATGTTATGAGCAGTCATGTGCCGGATTTCGTAACCTATTAATAATATTAATAATATCGGGGCCTTCGAGTGGCGCAGTGGTGCAGCGCTCGCCCTATCATCCGGAGATCGCAAGTTCGAATCCCGGGTGATGCTGTAACCTCTCGCAGCCGGAGGTCTAGAGAGAGCTGATTGGCCGAGCTCTCTCAGAGGGGAGGGGTGAGAGGTACTTAGTGCTCCCACATTAATCACGGCTCTACAGCCAATCAGGGGCGTCTGTGAGCTCACGCAACGGAAGGAGCGGATAGCGCCGTCCTCCGAGTGTGTGACTCCGCCCCCAACAGTGTGCGAGCGAGCAGTTCGAAAAGATGCGTCGGCTGGCGTCACGCAGTTCGGAGGAAACACGTGATAGTCTTCGGCCCTCCCGACTGAGTGGTAGTAGTAGCCTTAATGTGGAGCCCCCTAGTGAGCGGGAGGAATTGGACACGACTAAATTAGGGAGAAAATCGGGGAAAAAAAAATAATAATAATATTAATAATATCACTGATTACAACCCAATAATGGGTATTTACACTCGTGCTTTTATAATTTCAAGAAAACTTTATAAAAATCAGACTCCATGTGTTGAGTTTTGCTCTGCTGTGAGGTTCTCGAGGGCTCTGATCATTCTCCAGTTTCACACTCACACTGATGACCTCTGGGAGTCAAACCCATGCTCTTCTGTCCTCACACTGGATCCTCACACTAATGTGTTCAGGCAAAGTTCTCAGGAGGGAAACAGAGTATGAATGTTGAGTGTTTGGTGTAAATTTCTCTCTAAGGACACTCGCTTATTCAATCACTCGTCGATCGTTTGGAGATGTTTTACTGTCGACGAGTTTCTGTGATTTCACTAAAGTTTAAATCACTTTCGGATTTCACAGCAATTTAATTACAGTTTTGTGAAACTTTGTGTTCAATTTGTTTATAATAAAAAAGAAAGCATTTGAATATCAAATCTGTACATCAAGACAAATAAGACGATACAGCCAGTGAGGACAAAAGTAATGACCCCCCCCCCCGTGAAATGGAGGAAGAGTTAGTGTGTGTCTCAGTTGTAATCCACATGCTGCAGTTTCTGATCTGCATTACTGGAATATTTAGCATGAGGACAAAGACGTCAAGTATCAGGTGTGAATATTTAGTTGGGGTTTGGCACTGAGAACATTCACACACTTTTACACTTAAAGATTAATACATGAGGTTTATTTATTGTCCTGCTGATTAACACTGCTGTCACTTTATTTATTTTTTTACTCAATGCCCTCTGTGTGTATTCGAAAGTGGTGTGTGTGTGTGTGTGTGTGTGTGTGTGTGTGTGTGTGTGTGTGTGTGTGTGCGTGTGTGTGTGTGTGTGTAGCAATACTGTACATAGTAGACTCATTATTCTGAGCAAGACTAAAGATCACTGACTACAGGTGTGTCTTGTCTAAGTGTGTGTGTGTCTGTGTGAGAGAAGCAGAAGGAGAGAGGGAGTGTGTGTGTGTGTGTGTGTGTGTGTGTGTGTGTGTGTGTGTGTGTGTGTGTGTGTGTGTGTGTGTGTGTGTGTGTGTGTGTGTGTGGGAGACGAACAGAAGGTACCTGTTTCAAACAGAAAAGACGGAGCGGGAAAAGGAAGGTAAGTTCAGCTCTCGTGTTTTTCTCACCTGGTTTGAAAGTGAGATCTAAAATATTTTTGTCACTGTGTGTGTGTGTGTGTGTGTGTGTGTGTGTGTGTGTGTGTGTGTCTGAGAGAGAGAGAGTACTTGTTTTAAACAGACTGTAGTAAAACCTGGGGCTGCGCTGGTGGAATAATTTAATAATACAAGATGATTCGATTTAATGCCTGAGAAGAGAGAGACAGTGTGTGTGTGTGTGTGTGTGTGTGTGTGTGTGTGTGTGTGTGTGTGTGTGTGTGTGTGTGTGTGTGTGTGAGACACAGAGAGAGATTACAGTGAGGACAGGAGTGTGTGTGAATCGTGTAGAGGAATACAACACAAGGTTTTCACACGCTCTGTTCTCGAGTCCTCACACACTCTGTAAACTGCTCGAACAGGCTTTTCTCAGAGCTGTTCCAGCTCGCCTTGACATACACACAGATCAGGACAACCTGTGTGTGTGTGTGTGTGTGTGTGTGTGTGTGTGTGTGTGTGTGTGTGTGTGTGTGTGTGTGTGTGTGTGTGTGTGTGTAACAGGACCATGCTTACTGAGTGGTTTTGGTGGGATCACTTGTGGTTGCCTGCGAATGTGACCTGGGCGGATCTGCAGGATAAAGACGGTCAGGTTTACGCTCGCGTGTCTCACCTGTATGGCATTTTACCCATAACTGTACTGCTGCTGGGCCTCCGAGTCCTGTACGAGAGGTAAACACACACACACACACACACACACACACACACACACACACACACACACACACACACACACACAGATATGATCAAACTGTTGGTCTAATTGAAGGAGTGTGTGGATTTCCGTGTATGTGTGTAAGGAGGAAGGAGGATATATGTACACTACCGCTCAAAAGTTTGTACACCCCATTGGAACTCTACGCTCGTTCCTGATGTTTATTTCTCTCTACACTGTAAAACAACACTGAAGGCGTTTGTATAAAACACACAATAATCTCCTCTGAACAGTTGATATTGAGATGTTTATCTGCTACTTCTGCTCTGTGAAGCTTCATAACGGCTCTAATCTGAGGTGCTGCTTGTTAATTGGTGATTTCTGAGGCTGGTGACTCTAAATGAGCTTCTCCTCTCCTCCTTTCCTGGAAAGGTCTTCATGAGAAACAGTTTAACTCTCGTGAAAGCTGAACTTCATGTCTTTAAAGAACATCTGACTGTTACTGCTGCTGCTGTTGTTACTATTATTATGTGATGACGTAATGCCATATGACTTTAAAAAATCTAGTTTTGTTTTAGAAACCATTGAATTAGAAGGTGTGTCCATCTGTTTGACTGGAAGTGTGTGTGTGTGTGTGTGTGTGTGTGTGTGTGT
>JAAGKR010007136.1:0-35000 GCA_011419295.1 Clarias macrocephalus | reverse complement strand
GGGATGTTCAAATCAAAACGGGACTTTTGATGGTGCAGAATAACAGGACAGATGTGAGATTTATAAAAACTATCCATATTTCTCTATATAATCCTCTAATGCTACAATAATGCACTTATCCCAGTAATTTCACTAGTGCTTGGACACCATCAAGGTAGAAAGTTTTCTCAGTACACCAGGAGCCATGATCGGAAACGCTGGCCTCCCAGGAACTCCTTTACATTTACATTACAGCCTTTGGCAGACGCCCTTATCCTGAGTGACTTACATTTTTACATCTTGTTGCACAACTGAGCAGGTATGGGTTGAGGGCCTCGCTCAAGGGCCCAACAGTGGCAACTTAATGGTGGCAGGGTTTGAACCAGGGACCTTCTGATCTTAGTCCAATATCTTAACCAAGGCAAGCAAGTTGGTGACAAGTTATCCGAGGATCGGTTTGAAGTCTTTCTTAAATGACAATTGCTTTTACACCTTCATTCAACAGAAAATTCATCCCAAGTCCCAGTTTGATTTGAACATATGAAAATATGGAGGCAGACCTGTGAGTTCCTGCGGGTAAAGCACAGGGTATAAGGACTAATTGTGGTTATTCTTTATGCTGTTAGTATGAAGCCATTTTTATCTACTGATTTATGCTAGTTTTTTTTATGCTAGCAACCTTAGCACCTGTGATGCCCTAAAGAATACATAATATAGTGTATACAATATTTTACATATATAGTACTGCCTATGTCATTGTTATAGCTGATTTCTATAATCAGAGCATTGGGAATCGCAGATTAGCGTTTTTTTTTTTTTTTTTTTACACAGTGTTCACACTAGCAGGTGACACGTTGCTCATATGCTTATAGTTTTTTCACGCGCACTATCATGCGTCTTTCTGTTCTCACATGCTAGCTGCTGCATGATACATAAAATTGCAGACTAATGTGTATAAAAGTGGTTGTTTATTTATGTGCCATTTTATTTTTCATGTATTTATGTACTAGCTTTGTATTCTGATTAGCAAAGCGAGCTAGCTACTAGCTACACACTCTCACGAATGGCTGCGGCGCTGTCTGGTGTTTATTTTCCTTCTTAACCTGGTTATGTGATTAGGGATCATTTTTTAAAGTAGCATTTTTTCTTGCTAGCGTGACTGTACAGTACTGTATATGAGCTTCAAACAAAGGATCTCCAAACAGAATGGAAGAAACTTTGAAAGGAGCACAAGGAGAGTCCGCCCTCAGAGGATGCGTTAGGAATAAAGAACCGAATCTAATTAAACCAGAGCGAAAGGAAGCAGCACAGCTGGAACCCAAATCGATATTTCAGCAACGTCCACCGCTATGTATTAGCAGACAGTGAGAAATGTTCTCATGTGCATGTGTGGAATTACACCGAGCTGGAATTGTGCTGACTTGCAGCCGTTGCTGCACTGATCAGGACACCTGTAAGACCTCAGATTAGCCCATCACGCCGCTTCACGCTTCCCGTAATTGAAACCGCGACCATGTGTTATTCCAGGCGGACGAGAGAAAGCTGGATGAGATTAATCGCAGTCAGAGGTAGTTATGATTAAATGAAAGGAAGAGAGAGAGAAAGAGCAAGAAGGGGCGCGAGGAAGAAGGATACCGAGTCAATTCTTTTCCTCTGATCTTTTTCCGTCTGTTATATAGCTCCAGATTGAGAAGAGTTGAACGTAATAAACTGAAAGAATGGTGGAATAATTTACAGCATGTTAAATCAGGAAAATCCTCAAGCTTCTGGTCTCAGCTGGGTTTCTTCCTCATATAAGCCGGACATCTAACGAAAGAGATGAGAGGCTTCCTGCAGCGAGACGTCGCCATATTCGAAAAAACAATGAAATATAAAACGGTAAAGCAATCTGATCTGAAAAATCATAACATATGCTTAATATTTAACAAACAGCATTCTGATCCGTCTCTGATAAATGAGGTCGTATTACAGAAAGAGCAAACGTCAAGTGCTTAATTGAATCGGGGCGGTTTTAAGAGGACGCTTTAGCTGGTAATTCAATGATGATCAAAGAGCAGCAAGCTTCGATTTATTTCAAAGTTCTCTTTTGAAATGGGCTCACGTAAAAATGACTGGAAAGCAGGAGCAGGTTGGAGATAAAAGCTTTTGGGTGTATTTTTTTTTTAAGGCTGGGATTAAATTAACGCTCTGACGTCATTGTCCGTCTAATACGAATGTGTGTATGGGTGGGAAAATCTCTCGTGTTATACTGTATGACTTTTATTGAGCGACTACTTCAATTTCCGAACTTTATCATCAGCTGTGTCACTTGATCAACAATTCCGAGTTCACTTTCAACACGGGAGCTTAGTGAAGATATTTGCTTAGTGTAAAATAACCGGCTTGATAGCATTACAGATTTTGTTAAAGTTTCCAGATTTAATCACACTCTGTTATAATCCACAACACCTCCTGCTGATTCTAAAGGATCTCCAGTTCTAGCTTGAGCTTGATTAGGGTTTCACAACATCCCAGTGTCTTTGTGGATTTCCTACATGCAGGAAGCTGGAAGAAACACAAACAGACCAGATGTGTCCAGGGACTGCCTCTGGACCCACCCACCCTCTGACCAGGATAAAGTGCTTAAGGCCAGTAAATAATGGAATGAATATAGAAAAAAAAAAACATGCTGATCAGCCACTGCACGTAACACTACTGCAGGGTGAATTCAATAACATTGATGGTCAATTATATACCAGTAAACTGGTGACAGGATCATGGGAACCCCAAGGCTCATTTATGTCTGGGGGGGACCAAGGGCCAGTAAATTACTAAAAAACATTGGCTATGATAAGAAGGTATCAGAAGACCCAGTGCACCAGAGTCCACCATGTACCGTATGGAGCGTAGCAGGCAAAGAGTTCAAGGTTTTTGACCCCGCCTGCAAATTCCCCAGATCCCAATCCAACTGAGCGGCCATGGAATGTACCAGACAAACAAGTCCGATACATGGAACCCATCCCACAACCCGCAGCACCCAGAGGATGCACTGACAATGTCCCAGTGTCAGACATCACAGCACACTCCCAAACGTCTTGTGCAGTCTCAGGAGGGATCTTTTTCTTTTCACATTTACAGTACCGCAGTGATCCTTGCTGGTGCCAGGCATTTTTACTATGTAAAGAAACCTGTGAATTCAAATTCCTTTTTTTTTTTTTTTTTTTTTGATAAGCCAGAAGTAATACTTTTCCAATGTGTGTTGATGCTCTTGAAAGTAGAGATTCCACAAGACATCATTGTGTACCAGTGCACCTTCCTTGTAAAGACCAGATCTCAGGATTTAAATAATAGGCCAGACTTGCCTATGCTTTGTCTGTACATCAAATAAATATGCAATATCAGTCGAAACTTATTAAGTATAATATAAAAAAGACAGAAGCTGACGGGACCATTTGAGTGAGCGATCATCACTGTGTGCCGAGTCGTTGTATTGTGTTGTGTTTGAACTCCACACAAGAGAGAAATACTGCACGGCAGAGCCATCTCATGGCTCATTGTAATGAGGGTGAGTATTGATTGACCCAAGCTAATCTGATTTAAACACAGTGTTTGCGGCGCGGCCTTGGCTCCCGGCCCCGGCGGGGCGATTGAGATGAAGACAGGCTCTCTATTAACACGAGGGAGAGGAGCACAACAGACATTGTTGTCCTGTTATCTTGTGAGATAATGGAGTAGAGGAGGGATGTGATGGTGAGGTGCAGGTATTTGGTGATTTGGTGTTTATAAAGAGTTTGGAGTTTCAGGTGTGGGCGTAAATATGAACAGAGCAAAGTGACAGAATATGAAATGGTTATGTGAATAATTGTCAATGTACTGTATCTGTAGGTGTGGAGATGTAGTTTTCATGGACACTTTTGTGTTGGCTAACATCAACATGTGATATGTACTGTATGTCCGAAACAAAAACTTTTAATCTTTAGTAAATTCAGATAGCTAGCTTGCTAGTAAAACATACAGTCAATTTCATTCTTTGTATGGTTAATAGTTGATAGAAATTTCTAAAAACAAACAATAAATTTAAAAAATTTTCAGCATTAAAATATGTTAAGCTTGAGGTAGCTAGCGTTCTAATTAAATAAGTTATTAGCTTTATAAATCAAGGTAAAATTGAAGAATTCATTCATTCATTATTATTATTATTATTAATGATAAAGAAATTTGTAACTCAAGTAAAACAATTCTAATTGTATCCAAATATTTTAATTATGTCATTTAAATAGGCCCATCTTGAGCTAGCTAGCTTGATAGTAAAATAAGCTAAATGTCTTTGTTTTTATGGTTGATAGCTGTAAAAAAAAAAAAAAAGGTAAAAAAAAAATGTTTTTAAACATTACGAAATTCCTAATTCTGTAAACAAAAAAAAAAAAAAGAAAAGAGAGAGATAAGCTAGTCCCTTTTTGTGTGGTTGATACTGTAGCTAAGGGGGGGGGGGGTAAAAATAGTAATAAAAACAATGTAATTATCACAACATTCCTAGCTAGACCCAGCTACAGTATCATGTAATTTAGTAGGGGAAAAATACCGTTTAATCATTAAGAAATTCCTAGCATTTTTTATCATGAAATAAACTAGCTATGTTTCTTAGGTTTCTTAGATTTCTTAATAGCGGTATAAAGGAAGATTAGAAAAATGAAAAAAGAAAAAAAAAAGGATTATTAAGAAAACTTACTATTAAAATAAGCTCTTTCTTTTTATGGTTGATTTCTCTATTGAATAAAGTAGCTTATCAATGACTAATACCACCTAAGTATACCATCCTAAATACCTTTCTGCGTATGAGTCATTCAACAACCGGAACAAACGTCGTCAATATTAAAACAATAGTGATCACTTCTTTCCAACGGCCCAAAATCTCATCACTATTTTAAATCTGAGAAAGTGTTTGTGCATCCATTTCTCACGACAGATGAAAATGCTGTTTGATAAATATTAAGCATATGTCATGGTTTTTCAGATCAGCTTGCCTTACCATGTGTTTTATTTAGAATATGGAGACGTCTAGCTTCAGAAAGCCTCTCATCTCTGTCTTTAGATGTCCGGCTTATATAAGGAGGAAACCCAGCTGAGACCAGAAGCCTCGGGATTCTCCTGATTTAACTTTCTGTAAAAAAAAGAAAGAAAGGAAAATAAGGAAAAGAATATGATTATCAGGCAGAGATGATAAAAGTGACGTGTTTTGAGGCATCATCCTTTGCTAGTTAACCAAATAGTAAAACAGTGTGTAGTTTACGATATTCTGTACACTCTAGATGTACACACAGGAGTCTGTGTAGAAGCGATTCCTTAGAATTCAGGAGAATTGATCTCTCTCACTCTGTCAAATTAACCCTTGTCTCTCTTTCTTTCTCTTCAGTCTTTCCTCACTCCGAGCCAGCAGATAGCCATCCGAGGGCCCACTTTTATACATCGTCTGCATCAAACTCAATAACCCCCTCTCATTTACATCCGCTCTGACTGCCGGCTGTAATTATTGGAGACTCATCCATTTTTCCCGCTGCCTAATTGTCTTGAAAATTGCAAATGCAGAGTATGATTTATATTTTGAATCTAAATATATGGAGACTCATCAGAGTATGCTTGAAGAGCATATGCACATAAAGATACACACATTATTGCTCGGCCCTCGTAGCGTTCATCGGCACAGGCTTCAAAAAGTGGGCTCTTTTCAAGATGTAGCAATTAAAAAAGAGAGAGAGAGAGAGAGATAAGATAAGAGAGACTGGGCAGTTATCAGAGATTATCTCTGATAACTGCCCAGTTACAGGAAGAAACACTCAGGGTTTATTCCTGTTGTATCACAGAGATTACATTTTCTGTTAGAAATGATTTATAATAAATGAATAGAACATTGACATGAAGCCTATCCAAATACAATATGGCTCTAAAACTAAGGAAGAGTGTTTTTTTTCCGTTTCTTCCTTCCCTGAACACTCCCCAGCATTCAGGCCTCTGGATTACGGCGGCTTGCTGAGGAACGATTTAGTATGGAAGAGAAAATGGGAGTGTGCTTGAGAGTCATGACAGCATGAAAGCCACCTCAAACAGGCCACTCAGTAATAAGAGTCTGATTAGCATTTCTCCTTGAATCAATGATGAATATCACAGGACAAGAGCTTCCCTGCGATCAGGGAGAGGGCCATAACTCCGCCGCTAAAGTGTTATCATTTCATTAATCATGCCTAACCAAGAGCGTAGTCGGGATGGCTTTGAACGGGAGCCGGTAGCGTTGTGCCGTGCTTTGGTTAAGCTTGGTTTATCAGAGTCGCAAAGCCAGGTCCATGAATACGACGAGTTTGAGAAGCTTTATTTACGCTCGTTTATATCACAGTGGTGGGATACGGGGAACAGATTGTAACAGCCTTTAAAAGCTTTGTGCTGCCTTAGACTGAAAGCCCTCATTTGTGCGTGATGTATTGCAGCATGGATATAAAGAATGAACATGCTCTTTTTATTCCCCTCTTTGTTTCTTTCCTTTTAACAGAATTTGAGGAAAGCCATGACAAATGGATAAAACGCTGGCAGACTAACAAATTCTCAACATTGCCAGCGTCTTGTTTTAGTTTAAATGTGCATTCTGTAATATAAAACAGTTGCGAGGTTTTCATTATTTTTTGCTTGTATTTAGTTCTAAGGAGATTTTTGCTCTTTGCTTAAGACTTTGTAAAAAAAAAAGTCATGTTAACCTGACAACTACTTACCTGGATAACCAGGTTAATTAACAAGGTAGGTGGCTATCATATTAGATTGATGAGGTTATGTCAGTGGTCATGTGGAGGTGTTACAGTAGGTCTGTACATTTCAAAAGTAGAAATCCACCTTATTTATTTGTTTGTTTTTTCTTGAATAAGTACTTTTAGAAAAAAATATATTTCACGTTTGATTTGTTTTAGGGTAAACATATTGCAGTAGCTCTCAATATGGTGATTAGGCCATTATTTCTTTTTTTCTTTCTTTCTTTTTTTGTTTGTTTATAAAAAAAAAACCTTGGTTATTTACAAAAAAAAATTTTTGTGGTTTAAGCTTTATTTTGCTTTAGGTAAAATGTATGCAGTGGCTCTTGAGATGATGAGAGGGCTTTTATGTATTTATTTATTTATTTATTTATTTGTTTACTGAATGAGTAAGCATTTCAGGATTGATTTCCTTTATAGATAAATGTATTTCAGTGGCTCCTGGGATGGTGAGAGGACCATAAGTTAGTTAGTTATTTAGTTTCTTTTTTTCTTTCTTTCCTACTTTATTTAATTAATCAGGTAATTTTGTGTACTTCTTAAAGTCTAAAGCATTTTTATTTCTTGACTGTCTTTTAAAAAATCATGAAATCATACACTTTAAGTAAAATCTACATCATCATTTACAGATGCGGCCATTAAGAATGCATGTTTTTTTTTTTCCTGCGGAAGTCCGCAATTTGTCTCGTGGAGCGCCGCTAAATCCTGCAAGCACCATTTTAGAATTTAAATAAATGTGGTGTGCTTCACAGCATATCTGCCAGATGATGCACGGACGGACTTTATCTAAAAGCCAGACCAAATTTCTCCTTTACTGTGTTCAATTCGGATTGTTCAATATGCTTATAGGTTTGTATTGTAGGTTACATTTTAAAATTATCTGATGAATTACAAACTGCATGTAATGTGGTAAAATATGAATAAAACAGTATTAGATACAAATATATGACGTGGTAGTATGGACATTTACTAAATCGGATTTAAATCTAAATCAGTAAATGAGATGATGCATATGACACTTTCTAACAAATTACCAACATACTGAAGTCTTACCAATTATCATACAAACTTTTACAAGTCCCTGTTGGCCTTAGCGCCTATAAATGTAACATTTCTAAATAATATATAAACAGTTTTAAACATACACCCCGGTATGAATCCCAACTAGTACATTTAAAGCTACAAGAAATCACTCTGTTACAAAGCGAACCACTTAGGGAATGTAATTTTTCCGCTGAGAATTTCCCACAGCGCTACAAAACGCCTGCATCCCAAACAGTGCGCTTCAGTATAAATAGGGAAAACAACTTGAGACGAGGCATCTGTTATGTGGACCTCATTCTCTGCATATTTTTTTTCTGATTCAACACACCTGATTTGAGCTCATTGTGAATTATGAGAACAAAGAAAGATTTCCAGTGAGTGCGACCGTAACTGAGGAGATGAAAGCATTTCTACACGCCCTGTTTAGATGGAAGCACAGTCGTGTAGATGCGTCTTCACAATCCAGATGATAATTCATTAAAATCAGGTGCACCAATAGAGGATCAACGGTGTATTAACAAGAGAATTGACGATGGTTAAATAAACATCTGGTCACAGCTGGAATATGCTTGCAAATACCAGTCCCAGTAGATGGATTTCTACTTCGGTGAACCTTTAATTCCACACAGAATGAAAACCTGGCCGTGATGTCTCACAATTAGTAAGTATAATATGCCTAATTTTGCATAGCATCGTCCTCAGACCCAAAGTTACTTGTATGTATATAGAAACACACAAGTTCACAGTGGTGTCACCATTGAGTTTTTTGGCCAGTTTTGGTTAAACAGTGTGTTTTAGTCAATGTCATTTTTTTTACATTATGTTGCCAGTTTTTAAATCAGACCAGAGAGGGTAAAGGACTTTTAAAAATTTATATGAAAGTCTGTTTGTGTGGAACAACTTACACTCAGTACAGGCCTGTGATTTACTGTAACATCACAAGAAGATCTGCCACACTACCTGCACTAGGTCAGCTACTTTGCATGTCCTAAAATAAATAGTTTAATGTCCTTGTAATTTCTGGTACCGAGTTCTTTTAAGTTGTAGAAATTCCTGTCTTTGACATCTGGATTATTTGGCATGTGACAGTTGGCGAGCCTCCATATTAGCATAATAGGATGTACAGTACAGGAGCGGGCCTAGAACTGAGCCCTGAAGAAGACCAATTTACAATTTGCTCAAAAATGTTGTAGTGGAAATGAATATTATCAGGTTGTTGTTTTTTTGTAGCACATAATACGGAGGTCATTCAAGTCAAACTGGGACTTGTTCTCCTAGGAGCAGAAGAATGAAGGAGTAAAACCGGTTTTAATCAGACATTTATCAATTTCTTCAAGCCAAAGTATGGTGATGAGACTCTTAGCCATAGCAAAACATTTGCCTGGTGTAAACATACGTTTGTGAATGACGATCCCAGCCAAGGTGGTACTGTAGGAGGCCACGACAGTCGTTCTCCTGGACTTTCAGTGAGTGGAACGCCTGACCCTTAAAAATAAACAGATAACTGGTCACCAGCTTCCAGAAGAGACAAATCTGTCTGTGTGAACTGTACACACAATCATTCATGAACACCACTTGCACATTACAGGAACTCAGCTGGGACTTTATTGCCACGTCCCCCGTACAGTCCTGAGCTCGCTCCAAGACATTTCTACATGTTTGGGCCATTAAAGGAGTTCCTGTGAGGCCGGTGTTTCAGCTGAGAAGCAGGCAAGCACTAGTGAAACACTGAGATAAGTGTATTAGTGTAGCAGGAGATTATATAGAGAAATTAATTTATATGAATGCATTTTTACCCTCAGAACTGTGGTGTTATTCTGCACAATCAAAAGTCCGGGTTTGACTTGAATGCCCTTCTAGTTTTCACAATGGCCTCCTACCCATATCACCTGAAATAAATCAGGTTGATCATTTTTTATGTTATTCTGTGAAACTAACTAGTCCTTGAGAATGTTAAGCCTCTCGTTTATGAGCTGAAGGACCTCTTCTACTCGTATCTCTTCTTTTTCTTCACTTTCTAAGGCTCTTTATTTACTCAAATGAAATATTTCATAAGCTCAATCTTCTTTTTCATATTTAAGGTGTTCGTGGTGTTAATGTTGTAAGTCCTAATCCATGCTGCTTCTCTCTTCGGCTAAATCCAGTTAGCTGTTAGCTTGACTTGGATGCGTTTCCTTCCTGCCTGGGATTTTTCCTCTAGCTACGGTTGTTCTTTTAGACAGGCTTACTGAGCAGGGTTTTTTGTTCAGTGTGTGCTGTTTGCTAATGATATAAAGTTGGAGCAGCGTTTCTGCTCGTCAGACACCGAGGGAGCCAAACATGCTAAACACAAGCACAAGGTCACGTTTCTCCAGTTTTAATTAGGCCACATATACTGTAGTAGTTGTGATTAGTTTAATCACGCAGGACTTGATGGGAACTTGTGGTGTAAAGTATAACATTACATCATGTGTTTTCACTCAGAGATAGACGTATAATAAAGCTAGTTGATGTGCATGCAGTACAGGCTAGAAAAAAAGAGAAACAAATATAAGATCATGCAGCACACAATTTTTTTCGTCCTCGATGCCAAAGTCTTTTTTTGGCCAAAGTAGTTCCTTTGCCTTGCGAGTCAAATATATTATTCTAATCTGGCTAGCATCTGTTCTCTCTCTTGATGTATTTAACAGCGATGTGACAGTGAGGTATTTGCTAGTAGGAGATTTATATGGACTTTGTTGCATTATTATATTCACATACCTGCTGACCTCCATGCACACTTATTAATCTGATTACAAATAATGATTCCAGCATCAGCAAGAACACATCATAGCTGTTGATCAGGTGCGCTATAATTATAGTGTCAAGCTTTGCCATGTTCAGTTTCAACAGACACACCAAATGATGACGTTTCTTTTTTCAATAATTGTTCAGAAGAAGGATTATTCTGCCGTATGTCTGTGGGGGAACTACTACATTAAAACATTGTGTTGAGGTTATTCAGTAATGTTAAGGACGGACATCAGGACAATGTTGGTATTGACTTGTGTTTGAAAGTTAGGATTACATTGATGAAATGAAGTCGGAACAACGTTAAATATATGACAATTTGATAGAGTTAAGAAAATGCCCCTAACATAATCTTACAAAAATGACTTTTAAAACCAAGTAAATATCAAAGCGATGGCCTGAATGAGATTCACACTCTGGTCACCAGTGAGATTACTGATAGACCACTGAGGAACATGGTGTCGAGGCTAGTAAATGTGCAGACATAAGAACAAGTGCCACAAACACCATATTACAGGGCAGTAATTTAGGAGCTAATTGCACCTATTGGCAATAGTTCTGAAAAAAAAAAAAAACATTACATTACACTGTGTGTGGGAAGCTGTGGTGTCCGTTCCATTTTGTGAACGGTATTATAAACCATCGTAAGGGATGTTAATCGTCCCAAATAAAGTTTACAATTTACTTTATTTGACATTGTATGAGCAACATTGCTTTTGGGTCAACCTTATCTCAACATCATTTCGTCAGAGTCATTCTAACTTTCAAAATCAGCGTTTTCCCAAAGTTGTCACGGCACTGAAGGTTATCCCAATTTAGTTAGTGTGCAACCAAATGACATCGCTCACTGACTTTAGTCCTGACCTGAAGTCTACTTGTTCTGGGTGTCCTCTGCTTCTAATCAGTCAACACCACTACCCGAGAGGCAGTATTGTATTTTCATCCATCCATCCATCCATATAGGAACTTCTGTAGTCCTAGGGATCATGGAGGCCAATGGTTGTATTTATTCCTTCGGGTCAATATTCACACGCACATTTATATACTACCGGCAATTTGGGAACGCCAATTAACCTAATCTGCATGTCTTTGGACTGTGGGAGGAAACCAGTGATCTCTCCAAGCAAAGGAAGAACATGCAAATTCCATGCACACAGATCCGATGCTGGAATCAAACCCAGCATCTGGAGGTGCAAGGCGACAGTGCTAACCACCATGCCGCCAAATGATGGTTATATATGATTTAGCCTTACCATTTATACCCATGAAAACCATGGCTTTTGCTTTGGAGAACAGTCACTAACATTATTTAGTTAATCTTTGACAACTCAATTTATCACTCCTTGTTCTTATGAGCCAAGAGAAATCAAGGAGATGGGGTTGGAAAGGAAAAATAGGAGGAGGAGCTATTTATTAATAAATAGAGGGTTTATTTATTGACTCTGCCTGCTTGATTTTTCTAGTATGCAATGATGGCACCTCTGAACTTGTCTATGCAAACTTTGAAACAAATATTTTCATAGCATGGATCAGGGGATCTCGTGTCAAGAGAAGGGAAAAAAAAAGTTGTTCCCCTCCAATCACATTACAATTTACGTTTCATCCATCCTGGAGCCCAAGGGCACTTGAAAGCCACAGTCTGGGCCAATTTCTCACAAAAGCCAAACTCTCCGGCAAGGCCTCCATGCCGCGGATCACACTTAAATCAATTACATGCATTGTTTGCTCCTTCAGAAAATCAATGCGTTGAGTTCTCATCGTTCAGGGAGATATGTGCCCATGCGTGAGAATCGCCTGAGCGAGAAAGCCTTGATCCCTTTGCCTGTCAACAGTCTTGATTAATTATCACAACAGTGCAGGATTTTTGCTGGATCACTGAGCCGGATGGTCTGGTAAAGACATATCAGCTGGCTGACTGAGTGATTCTCGTTGCTAAGAGGTACAAGTGCAGGAGATACTCAGGACATCTGCACCGTATGCCCTTACTAAGACATAAAGGGGCATTAAAACGGGATTTTCCTTGGCGCAGACGACATCATTTGCACTTAGTATGTATCTTTAATTGGCTTGGGAAGTTAGTTTAAGGCACATCATTGGACCTTATAGACCACTGACCCCACTGTATCTTTAAAGCTTTACTCTAAAGATCCACCTCCACATGCACCTTCCGAGGTACATACTTAAGATACATTCATAAGATATGAAATGAGTCTCCTTGACAGTATTACCCAAGTAACAAGCAAATCTACATTTTGTAACTTTTATTTCTGAAAATGTAGGTTATTGTATCCAATCGTGATGGGTCCTGCCTTACATCCCCTGGGATAGGATCTAGGTCCCCACGTGGATGGATGGATGGATGGATGGATGGATGGTCTACATATTAGCTACATTCCACTACTTAGACTTATTCCATTTGTTTAATCAGAACTTGGCTTTTCAAATGATGTGTTGCTCTTGCTTGGTTGGAATTAAAACCTGTCCCTACAACAACCCTCTCTGGATACAAACACTCACACACCCAATCATAAACTACTACACCACATAGACTGTCGGAGGAAATCACAGTATCCGGAGGAAACCCACCAATCAGGGGGTGATCATTCCAGCGCCACACGCATCCCAGACCCAAGGCAAGATTTATACCCCCTAACCCCGAGCCACCACACCACCCAATATGTAGACTGGCAATAAGTCCTTGAAATATTTCATATTCCTGTTCCAAGTCCACACCTGTGCTAGGATTTGTTATTCAAATCAGATAAACACAGATTTAGCACAGGAGACAAAATACTAAATCCACTAGCAGATATCCTGTGCAAAAAGGGCCAATGTTTTGTTTTTTGTTGTTGTTGTTTTCATACCACAGAACTGTTTGAGTTCTTAAATGTGATTGGTCAGAGGGTCTAGACAGCAAATGGTTGAGATTCAGATGGCATTATCATTTAATCCCTGGATATAAAGCCATATCTGAGAGTTTACTGCGTGTCCTTCATGTTCACAGGGCATGATGTATCTGGAAGAGCGGAGGCTGGTGCATCGAGACCTGGCAGCCCGGAATGTGCTGGTCAAATCCCCCAACCACATCAAGATCACAGACTTCGGTCTGGCCAGGCTGCTGGACGCAGATGAAAAGGAATACAACGCGGATGGAGGGAAGGTCAGCGCATCTCACATTGTTTGCCTGGTTTGTTGCAGAGCGGGTTGTTTCCAATTTGGCTCCTGAGCGACTCGGGAGTTAGCAGGTGCGCTCTGTGTCTGACAGCAAAACAAGTTAATCCGATGTTGTTTGGAAGTAATCGAGAGATGCAGCAGGTTTAATATGCATCCCTTGATGGTCTCATGGTTTTAGAAACACCGGCTGCTATGACAGGTTAATTTACAGCGCTCGCTACATAATCAACTTGTAAATTAGCTGTCCCACAAGAGCCCGCATTCCTCTTATCCATATTCAAACGCTCGTTCTGCACTTCTCAACTCCCTCTGTTATTCTCCTCATTTCTCACTCCCTCGTTCCAAACCCCAGAGTCAAACACTGCAAACCTGCCCCATGTCCTCTCCTGAACCCAGAAGATTGCTGGGAGTGTGTGCAACCGCAACCATGCTGCTCTCGTACAAATGGGAGCCGCTCGCCTCTTCGCTCCCCCATGTAACAATCAATTCTGCCTCAAAGTGAATCAAACCTTTCCATTTAGCTCTAACCAGCTGTAATGCCGAGCCCTACATGTTTGCACTCTCTTGAGGAGGACGCTTTAAACCTCTTCGAAAGCTGAACTGATGCAGACAAGTACAACATGTTTCTCATTTTAAAAAGGAAGTCTGGCCTTAACGGCTCTGTTTAGGTCTGCATTCGATTTAAGGGGTTGATTAAGAGACCAGGGATGAGTGAACATCAAGGATTAAGAGGATTATTTGGCTTGCAGTGTCTCTGGCTTTTGTCAGATGTAATCATGTCATAATGTCGGGGGATTACAAGGAAACTGTTACATGTTTATTTTGATCAGATTGTCTGCTTTTTCACTGCTGTTTTATATTAGATACTCGAGAGAGAGAGAGAGAGAGAGAGAAGCAAAAGTCTTTACAAACTATGTTTCCAAAAAAGAAAATGAAAAAAAAAAAACAACACAATCTGTTTACAGTATTGTCAAGGGTCCACGCCTTGTAGCAACTTGTATTAGCTAGCTAACTAGATTTTTTTGCATTAACTGCCACACTAAAAGTTTACTAAAGGTTATTTCAGCTGTTCCAAATAAAGGATCAAACCCAAAGCTAATAGCCTATAACTTAAACTTATAATAAGTATCCAATCATTTTCCAATTCACCGATTTTTAAACTGGGGATATAAACCTCCCAACACTCCAGGTTTGCGGAGGTTACTCAGAGGCATTCCTGAATTCTGGCAACCCCAAACTGAGCTAACAGCACACAAGTGAGTGGATTATTATTGATGAAATGACTATAGGACTAGTCGGTAGATGAGAAAAGCTGGCTAGGATTCATTTTCATCATAAGATCTTCATCACCACACACAAGCTAAAAAAAAAAAAAAGGTCAAGTCTGTAATTTACATATCTCTAGCGCCATTATCTAGAACAAAACTGTCTAATGCAAACAAGTAAATTATTAGTGTGGATAGATAGATAGATTGATTGACTGATTTAAGAAATGAAGGTCAGTCAGTCAGAAAAATTGGGAAAACTTTGAAAGTGTCCCCAAGTGCAGTCACAAAAAGCATCAAGCGCTACAAAGAAACTGGCTGACATGCGGACCGGCCCAGGAAAGGAAGACCGAGAGTCGCCTCTGCTGCGGAGGATAAGTTCATCCGAGTCACCAGCCTCAGAAATCGCAGGTTAACAGCAGCTCAGATCAGAGAGCAGGTCAATGGCACACAGAGTTCTAGCAGCAGACACGTCTCTAGAACAACTGTTAAGAGGAGACTGTGTGAATCAGGCCTTCATGGTAGAAGATCTGCTAGGAAACCACTGCTAAGGACAGGATGGATGGATGGATGGATGGATGGATGGATGGATGGACTGATGGTTTCTGCCAAACTGAAATAAAAAAGATATTAAGCCAACTGTCTATTAAAGTGGTCTGATAAAAGGAAAAATAATAATGTAATACAGTAATAGTTTTTGCACATACTGTAAGGAACATGAAATGTAGCATTCAGTGTTAATTAGCTAGTTCATGTGCTAGCATTGTAAAGCTTTCCATGGAAGCCAGATCTCAGTGAAATTCCATTATGATTTAAGTTTATTAGATTTCAAACAAACCAAGTCTAAATTTCCACTTAAATATTTGACTCATGTGGCTGTAAAGAGCATTACTGAGGACCCATAATGCTGTGCTTTATCCTTTTCATTTCACTAAATATGGAACCCATTACTTTCCAGATGCCTATTAAATGGATGGCCTTGGAGTGTATCCACTACAGGAAGTTCACTCACCAGAGCGATGTCTGGAGTTACGGTAAGTATCTGTGGTGCGTGTGCTATCGTTATCGACAGGCCTGATATCTGTACAGAGTAAACAAATCAAACAAACCAGCGGCAAGAGCCCTAAGAACACATCCACTGAGCCGGTGATTAATCTGTCTATACGCTGTGCAGCTGCTACTTCTGCTCGCTCCGAGAGAACTTCCAGAGAATTACCTTCAGCACTCATCCTCTGAGCGTGTCTCTCTCTCTCTGTGTGTGTGTGTGTGTGTGTGTGTGTGTGTGTGTGTGTGTGTGTGTGTGTGTGTGTGTGTGTGTGTGTGTGTGTTCTCCTTATTGGCTATGATGCTTAAGATTGCATGCAAAATAGTCTAATCTTAAGCGTCATCACGGCCAAAACACACACACACGCTCAGAGGAAATAAAATAAGAATGAATGATGGGGCGTGTCAACGGGGCAAAAAGGTAAAGGGTTCCACTGTAATGATTAACTATTAGTACATATCATTATGTATTCGATTTCTAAGAGTTTCAAAACTGAATTATTTTACGTCTTTTTTTTTAACTTCACTGTAACTGTTTTTGTTACTGCAGATTTAATATGAATATACACTAAATTCTTCATTTTTTTATTATTAGGTACTGATTGCAACCTATAAAACTGCAACAAATGTAGCAAACTCAGCCTGTACATTCAGAGAAAACATTTACGCTACGTTCACATTACAAGCCACGTTGCTCAATTACAAGCGCCGTTTATCTGACTCTAATGTGGACGCGTCTGCCCTCTGAAACCCACCGGTGCGTCTTTGCTCGCGCCAGCTGGGTTTACACACATCACATTTGAGCGACGCCGCATTCATTATAAACAACGGATGCAAATTTTAGCAAAAAACTTCGCTTGGGATTTTGCCCTGGAGTTTGTCGGCTGCATTTGTTGAGGTCCGAAAGAAGAAAGCCATGACATCTTGTTTCTAGCTCGTATTGTTTGATGAAATCAGAGGTCAAACGTCAAAACGGTCGCATGAATTTCGATCTGCCGAATGTCGAATTCCAATGACCTCAGACGTACTGAAGGCCCACATATGTGTTGAAGAACATCAGATTTGTGTGTTCAAACAGCGCTAAAATTGCCATTAAGAATGCACGCTTTTTCCCGCGAGATCCCGCAATTTGGCTCACGACATGCCGCAAAATCCCTTAAGCAACATTCGGGAATTTAAATAAATGTGTTGTGCTTCACTGAATATCCGCCAGATGGCGCATGGAGGGACTTTATCTAAAAGCCAGACCAAGTACAACGCAGAATTGTGTATAATTAGTTATCCTAAAACAATATTGTTTCCAATGCTGAAGCAAACATGAATTTTATTTTGTTTTACAATAATAATATTTTATGATGAATCTGCGTACATGTGCTTCATATTATGTTCATAATGATGAAAAGAGATGCCCTAAACTGTGAGGCGCCGTATAGGGCTTAAATCAAACTTCACTCATGCACACACACGTGAAACACTTGCATACACATATATGAAACAGTCACACATCTATATATACTACTAACTGCTCACACAACTACATATGAAATGCGCGCACACACGCCTATGAGACGCGCGCACATATACAGCAATTATGCGAATGTCCTGATTCGTGAATATGTCAACATGTCTTTGTTAAAACGTAAAAATGTGTCGCGCACCATCAGAAGACATGAAGGCACAAATATAAACATGAAGTGCTTCGGGCTTTTTATAAAAATAATCATCTGGATTTGTTGCTGTTTGTGTCCAGCATTGAATAATTATTTCATCCATTATTTGACCACGGCTGGAAATAATAGCTGGAATGTGATTGTGGATTTATGACTGAAATAAAGCTGTTCGTCTGCGTGCGTGAACCCGCGGCTCGTACTTTCACTTCACAAAAGGTGCAGACATGCTCCCCCGAAAAATCATCGCCTCTTGCAATAATTCAGATCAAACATACATCACCTGTCCATAAATAAAAAGGAATATTTAAGCATATACGCAAAATGTATTTCACTTACATATTACATTAGGGCTAAAAATCGGAATGGAGTCGCTTCAGGCTGGTAAGGGGAATGTTTAAGGGGAATGTTTAAGGGGAATGTTTAAGGGGAATGTTTAAGGGGAATGTTTTCTTAATGCCAAAGTAAGAACCTGAACTTCAATATAAGATCATCGTGTTTTAATAAAAACAAGAGGACGGGAGTAGCTACAGTAAAGCACACACTACAGTTTCTGATGTTTAAAGCCCCAAATAATTGAAATACAAAAAAAAAAAAAAACTCAATGCTTTTTTTTTTATATATCAATCAATACAATAATGTCCAGATACTGTGTGTTTATCTGTAGCTCTCTGTTCTCACATTTGTGACGTATCGATTAATTTACTAATTTTGCATTTCTGTTTTTCTCCCCCCCTCTAACAGGAGTGACTATCTGGGAGCTGATGACGTTCGGGGGAAAGCCGTATGACGGAATTCCCACACGTGAGATTCCCGACCTGCTGGAGAAAGGAGAACGTCTCCCTCAGCCTCCCATCTGCACCATCGACGTCTACATGGTCATGGTGAAATGTAAGAACACGTACTGTACTCGCTTCTCTTCTTTTCCACGACCTTCATCACCTTCGTCACGTCTCGGCTACGTCCAGAGTCATTATCATTAGCCATGTGAAAGAGCTTTGCCTGAAGAGTCTTAAGAACGTACGCAGAAATGAGAAATGAATAATGGAGTAGAGGCTCTCTTTTAAGCCCCTCTTGTGCACAATGCGCTCTGACTAGGCCACATCAAACCGCACTTTTACTGCTACACGGATTTATTTTTCTACTTTATTTTTGTTTTAGCATTGCGTAGCTTTTTTGCCACCATTTACTATATAGAGCGACACTATATTTAAAGAAGAATCTTCGGTGCACCGGTATATGTACCAACGTAATTACAGGAGAAGCAGAAACGGTCAAACATGCTGCATTGAGAGAAATTATAGTGTTTGTAATATCAGAATTTTTATTAACATTTTTATTAATCTTTTTTTACTGCCAGGTGAGAACTGCAATGATTTTGCCAGTCCAGTGTAGTGTGACTTGTTTTGTTAGCTTGTTAACATTCAAGTTTAATGCTGTCTTACACCATACGCATGTTGCACTTCTGAATCTGATAGCATAAGCAGAAAAAAAAAATTATAATAATTTAGGACATAATATTTCACCTCCAGTCCCTCCTGAATGCAGTCTAAGGGGAAGACTAAGCGAAAATGAGCAAATTAGCAAATGATTTCTTTAAGTTAAGTAAAAATTTATTGCTTTTATAATTTATATTTATAATTCTCATAGTGAGATTTAAGACTTTTCAACATTTTGTTACTGTTAAAAAACAAACAAACAAAAAACTAATTCTTATTAAAGCTTAAAGATTTATCATCGGTTCTCCGTTATTACCTGGAATAGCCTGAGTGCACCAAGCGCAGCGATATCGAATGGTATCATGGGTCTATGTGTTTTGGTTTAAGGCTGGATGATCGACGCAGACAGCAGGCCGAAGTTTAAGGAACTAGCAGCGGAGTTCTGCAGAATGGCCCGAGACCCCCAGCGCTACCTCGTCATCCAGGTAAAGAGCAAACATACTGCAATTTCTGTAATATTTCTATGACACATGTGAGCTAAAGGTTATGTAAGCAATATCTCCTGAGTGGGAGTGCCGTTGTGCTGAATATCAGCATAACAGCACGGCCTCGCATGCGATATCGCTTTTATACAACAGTTCCACAAACACCATGTGTTATTAACCGGTTATGATTTGTTTGTATATTTAACCAGTTATAAGCTCCGCCCACACATATCCTTCCACGACTGCGGGAACTAACTAAACGCGACTGACAGTTAGTTTAATTAACAAGGTGCGAAAGTAGTTTTAAATGATTATCAGGACTCCACTGGAACTAAATGATACCTACAGTATAGTTAAACACCCCAGTGATGTTATACTCTATATCAGCACTAATCATGGAATGTCTGTCGTCAAATCGGATTGCTTTGTTCGGAACGAACTGTTGTACAAAGCAAAGTGAAACACAGGCATTAAAATAGTTTGGGTTTGTAAAACAAACAGGAAGAGCGCTATAAAGCTGTATGTTGTCAGCTTTCCGTCATTCCGATGTCTTTGCACGACTCCAATCCCACCTGATCTTGGAACGATCCCCCGGAATACCAAAGGATTTTGTGCGTCTGCTTCCACAAAACCAATTTATTCTCTGTTCCATATAAGTTATATTAAGGGGAAGCAATACTGGGTTTTCAGAATTCAGTGCTGCTGTAAATCTCGAAATGTTGCGATGGTCAGAGAGCCAGAAGGATATAAGGTGATTCTATTCAAGTTTATTGCACCTGCTAATTGTGCATAAATCCCTTCTGCTGTTATTATCGACAGCGGTAGCTCAGTGGTTAAGGTGTTGGTGCACCGATCGGAAGGTCCCAGGGTCAAACACCCAGAACCACCAAGTTACCACTTGTTGGGCCCTCGAGCAAGGCCCTTAACCCTCAGCTCAGATGTAGAATGAGATTTTTTTTTTTAAATGCTCTGGAAAAGGTCGTCTGCCAAATGCAGTTAATGTAAATATTACCTACGTTATTTTATACTTCTGACCTTAATCTCAAAATGACATGAATAACTTTGCTTTGATTGTTATTTCCTAATTTCATCTGCTTAATAAATTAACTAAAATATAATTAACTTTACAATTTATAACTATTGATGGTTATCATGGATGGATGAATATAAGGCTACAAAGTAGGAAAAAACATGATTGAGGAAATCTACCATGTATAAAAGTAAACAAAAGTGAAGAAAGTGAATTTTGCATAATAGATCCCCTTTAAAAGCACTCCAGTCCAAATAATAATACAAATAATAATAATAATAATAAGCAGAAAATAAATACCATGACATTTTTATATTTTCATATGTATATTTTTGTATTATATATCTCATGGAATTTATATATGTCTATCAATAAATTAAAGAAGAATGACTTAAACACCATGATGGTTTACAAATACTGACATTAAGTGGTTTGATAATGTCAGAAAATGCTGTTAGTACTGATACTGTAGTTCTAGTAATAGATTTGTTACTTCTGCTGCCAACAATGAAAAAAATAACAAATATCACTGTAAAGTGTCACAATATATAATTTTTATCACACGTTACTGTATACTGTATGTCTGTCTTTAGGCTCTTAATTTGCATATTACCAGGGGTGTTCAAGTCAAACCGGGACTTGTGATGAAATTTCTGGTGAATGAAGGCATAAAAAAAAGGATTGACATTTACAGAAGACTTCGAGCCCAGTATGTTGATGAGATTCTTAGCCGCAGTAAAACATTTAAAGTGTGCAAACGTTTTAATCGCCACACGATTCACACAGTCCTGACCTCGCTCCAAGCCATTAAGAAAGGAGTTCCTGGGAGGCCAGCGTTTCAGACGTAAAGCAGGTAGCCTGAATATGTCTCTGGCGTACTGAGAAAACTTTCTACCTTGATGGTGTCCAAGCACTAGTGAAGCACTGGGATAAGTGCATTAGTGTAGCAGCGGATTATATAGAGAAATAAAGTTTCTAGGAGTTTTTACTCTGTTATTCTGCACAATCAAAAGTTCCGCTTTGACTCGAATGCCCCCTTGCACACCTGTAACAGTAGACAAACAGGATTTTCCAGTTCTGATGGTAGCACTCACTGTATGTTCCTCAGGGTGATGACCGGATGAAGCTGCCCAGCCCCAATGACAGTAAGTTTTTCCAAAGTCTGCTGGACGAGGAGGAGCTGGAGGACCTGATGGATGCTGAGGAGTACCTGGTGCCTCACACCTTCAACATCCCCCCTCTCACCTACACCACTCGCTCACGCCTCGATTCCAACCGAGTGAGTTTTACACACTAGCGGGCAGCGGTGGGTGGAGGGTAGTGAAGAAGATAAACCACTTACAGTAAGAGTCGCTTCACTGCAAAAAGTCGGCTCTCAAAAACAAGAATTTTTTTTTTAATAAAACGGGGTAAATTTGAATTAAAATAAGCAAAATTATCTGCCAACAGAACAGGAAAATTTCACTTGCCAAGATTTTTAAAACAAGTAAATATATCTAACCTCAAAGAACCCACAGATGTCTTCAAACTAGTGCAGCCAGACGAGAAACAAGTAGTTTTTCTTAATAAAAAAATATATATTTCTGAATTATTTTTTCAGTATATAGGAAAAGCAAATGCTAGTGTCATTGTCTTTAATTAAGGCGAAATATATGTCGGAATTATATCTTAATTGCAGAACAGACATTAGTGGGCAAATAAACAAAACAGAACAAAATCTATGGAAAAATAACAAATGTACAAACAAATTATTTTGCTATGTATTACAGATTATCAAATTGGCCAAAAACACAAAGTTCTGTTATGGGGACCAGAAATAATAATAAAAAATAAATAAATAGTGCTATGCAGCCCTAGTCAGTAATGAACTTCTTCCACTCAACCAAAGTCTTTTTATATGATGAAGTCGTGTCCTTGTCATGGATGGCAGAAGAAAGTCTTCCTTGGACTGACACAAACAGAGAAAAACAAATATTACCACAAAGACAATTCACACGTGTTGTATCGTATCATATGGTAAAGTAACTAATATGAAATTTCTCATTCCTTCTCATATGCTTTGATCTCAAGAACGTGAAACATACAGTAGCTTCACTTGCATGTCCTAACTTCTGAGGTGGAGCCACAGGTGATGGGAACATGTAAGGTAGAGCTTTAAATTAATATGTTCATGAGATTCTCCATTTATGACACAGACCTTTGTCCTGCTGTGGTGCTTTCGTGACCTTTTTGAACTGTGCCTTCTCATAAAAAGTCCCCCAGCGCATCTTCAGGTCAGGTATGAAGTGAGAGTCGAGAATGCGATGCAGTTCATCCATGATCTGAAATAGACAGACCAAGAAACAGAGAGAGAGAGAAAGCGATGGGGTTGCAGAAAAGTTCCATCCATTAAGGCGTTTGTTAAATTAGGCCCAGGAA
Source organism: Clarias macrocephalus (assembly GCA_011419295.1). Lineage (NCBI taxonomy): Eukaryota > Metazoa > Chordata > Actinopteri > Siluriformes > Clariidae > Clarias > Clarias macrocephalus. Next base: position 11,916 of record JAAGKR010007136.1, on the reverse strand, counting down.
GCTTTAGCCTGGTTAATATGAGACTGAATTCTCACACATGAACTGTTTTACACTTGTCCATAGCAGTTTAACTTTGGCCCTGCTATGGCTTCTAACACCCGTTTGTTATCAGATGAGTCAATGTTAATAATTGTATACAGAAGGACATATTTTTGTGTATATATATACATTTTGTGAATTTCTTGTGACCTTCACTGAATTTGTGTAGATATTTTAAGGTTTCATTCAAAAATTATTTTGAATTTTTACAAAATATACAAATATAAATAACAAGCAGTTTTTAAATGCAAGTTCAATGGTGTGTATATAAATGTAGCAATATAATGCATTTTTATGGAAAACTGCTCATTTAAATACCTTTACATTGATTTCCATTACATTGTGAACCTCTTTATTTGTAGATGTTTTTTTATTTTTTTATTTTTTTTAATGCTGCTGAAAAAAAATTTTGGATAGACATTGATATATAAATCATTAATACTGAAACCCATCTGATTCCATATTCCCATACCATATCCCATTTGATATTCAATCTGGTACTAACTAGGCATAGGCCTACTTAAAATGAATACATTTTCTTACATGCTCTAGTTCTCTGAAGCAGGGATAAGCTTGAAGTATCTTGGCAGGTCGGTCCTGCTCCTTAAGGGAATCAGAGTCAGTGAAGGACCGTCTTGCTTGGAATTCAAGGTCCAGGAGCTGGGAAACATCCTTCTTGTTAGGCCTGTTCTTGCTTTTGTACATCTCCTGTAGAGTTTTATAATGTCTCGCCTGATTCTGTAGGCAATCACTAGCGATAAATTATAATTATTATAATAATAGTGTGGTCACTATTCACCACATTTCCAAACACAGCACTGTTAATACAAATGAAAAACTTTTTGTATGTTTTAAATTAAACATACTAGCATTTCAATTCCTAGAAAAATGTTTATTGTGAAATATTTGCAGAAACGCAAAATAAGAATAATAATAATAAAACTAACTTGCACAATTCCATACAATGGTGTGATACTGCAAAGAGTTTGCCTAAGGCATTATTACACATACACCTGCAGTGAGTATTTTTCTAGATTACTCATCTAATGTGTTTTTTTCCCTTACAGTAAAGTACAAATTAATAAATAAATGAAATAGCAAGATGATATTGTTGAAATTATTAAAGAGACATAAGTACATCATTCCCCCATAGCAAGCTGCTGTTTTATAGGAAACAGAAGCTACATTTATACATAAATACTGTATAAAATTGGGAATTTCTGTACTTACCATCCAAACTCTTCAACCTCTGAGGTACTGCATGTAGAATGTGGTGATCTCTCAAAGACCAAAGTTGAGGAAGTCAACTCATCAGTCTCATCAGTAGATGTATCCTGATTGCTCTGAGATGCCACGGGGTCTTAGCTTTTTCTTGAAGGGGTCGCTCCCTGTCACATTCTGAAGCCTTTTCAAAAGCTGCTTTTTCACAGGTTCCTAACAAAACAGACAACAAATTGTTTGTGTTACTAATTACATTAAACTAAATCAAATCCAGAAATTAAACCATACAAATGGACACGTTGCATTGATTAATCTGGATGAAGCAAATTTCTCCTAGTGTCAGATGGTTGCACCTTGGCCATATGTTTAACTGTGTGTGGAAATGTAATGAATAACTGACTAGTGACTTACCCACTCAGCTCCACTGGCAGCAGACTTGTGTCTATGTATATGACATACCGTGGAACCTCGGATTGCGAGTAATGCGGTTTATTAGAGCTCTGCAAGACGAGCAAAGATTTTTAATAAATTTTGACTTGAAAAACGAGCAAGTCGTGGTTTACGAGAGTATCATGTATCACGCATGCGCTCTTGTTTTGACACCGAGCGTCAAGTGATCACAACTGAGCCAATGATTTTTTTCTCTCTTGTGCAGCGAAATTCACGCGAGCGTCATTAGAGAGATTTTTTTTCCCGTTAAAACAGTGTTTCCGTTGTGCGTGTGTTTGTTGTGAAACTTAAAAAGTGAGGTGGGGGGGAGGGAGGAGGAGTTTTACTGTTTAAGATGAGGCGAGGGAAGGGGCTAATTCCACAAACACACACACTTTTTTTTTAAGGGTAAAGTGCAAGTTAATTTGATATTTTTTTTTACTTTATATATTGTATTAATTATTTTTATGTATTTATTGTTTTGGGCTGTAGAACGAATAATTGGGAGTTTTCATTATTTCTTATGGGAAAATTTGATTTGGTTTACGAGTGTTTTGGAATACGAGCCAACTTCCGGAATGAATTATGCTCGTAATCCAAAGTTCCACTGTACTGTGGACAAACAAGCTGTATGGTCCTACTGGCACTATGACGGTCTCTTGGGTTTGGAGAAGGGTCAGGAGAGCCGTGAGAGGGGGCTGGAGGAAGAGAGGAAAGGGGATGAGGGTTGAATTCACAGGTCTCAGAGCAGGTGCCAGGTCTGCAGGGGTCTGATTCTTGACCCTGTTGAAGACATGAAGTACATTTATTCGGTTATATATAATTGAAAGGCAAGCAACACCACCCAAATTTATATTTAGATAAATGTATGATGACCAGGTCATGCTTAGATATAAGAAAACACTGCATTGTTAGACTAAATGTCACACCGACATTACCTCATTTTCCTCATGAGTAAGCCTCCAAATGATTCGCCTTCTAAAGAAGTGTTCAGGGCCTGGAAAGAGATCTCGCAAATCCTCCTTAGTGAGGCTGGACAGCATCTCTGTACTTACTGTATATTAGCAGCTGAAAAATGCATTAAACGATATGGTAAATAGTTAAGTACTTAACAACTAATAACATAGATTATAGGCACAAATTGTCATGTTGATATTAACAACGTCTGCTCCTCAGTTCCCCTCTGCCACTGCTCACTCCACCCAGGCCAGGTACTTTCCTTTAAATCCATAAACCTGCCTTTCTTAAACCAGTTGCCTAGGAGATGTTGTCCCATCTCCTTCCATCATCACCTGACTGCCCACTGATATAATTAATTAAAAAATCTTTTTTAAATTGACCTGGCCTTGGCTTAACACTGCATGATGACAGTCACTTAACCTTATCTTAATTTATGAGTTAGTTATTGTGATACATGAAATTAAACCCATTTTAAGTGTAAAATATTGTAAAACAACTTGTCATCTGAGAAATGTTATTCTGTTGGTATTTCTTTTGTTTTGCTATCCAAAAGTATTGCAAACGTTAGCTATATAACGTTAATTTAGCACCAAAAACAGCAATGCTGTTAATGGACAATGTCCATCATAAAGGCACATTTACACATTAACACTACTTCTGGCAAAAAAAAAAAAGTTTTATCCAAAGTTATTGGCTCTTTTTCATAAAATTAACATACTATTATTAACTCCTGCATCAAAGTCTGCACCTTGCTAGCTAATGCTAGTTCAAATTAGCTAGCATACCAACTTCCCAATTCAAATAAATTTTAGCTAATGTTTGCTAGTTAGATTGCTAAATAGAAACATAGATGAGTATAAACGAACAATCCTTACCTTTCAAAACTGCACTTGGTACGAGATCCAAGCCTGGGTATTTTTCATCAATTCCATCTTGATCCACGACGTCAGAATAATTCAGAGAGCGTGTGAGTGAGTCAGAGAGACTTCGGGCTACGGGTGAAAAGCAAGCCAACCGCTTCCAAAGAGCTGGTTTAACTGACAAGAGTGATGATTTACAATTTATATAATACTTAAAAAATATATTTCAGTTCATCAGGTTATATATATAATCCCCTATCTTAACCTGAAGATGGATTGAATTACATCAGATTATTCAGTACTAGTTTTTACGGGCAATACTGGAATCATATTACTTTTGCTTTTATTAACTTTAAAGATGCTTTGGCGACGCATTACCTGCTGCGTTTTTATTACTTTATCATTGAAATTGTTACTAAGCCATATCAATAGACAGCACAGCCGTAGCCCTGACTTCTGTTGCTCTGTGGTATTGATGGGTGTACTGACGAATATACAGTAGAGTCTACAATTTCTTCTACCATCATGTAAAGAGAAGACACCCTCAACATCTACTTGAAGACGCCCGACCGTCCGAGGAAAGCCAACTACCACTGCAACAGGTAGGATAAAGTCACCATGGCACTAGTTGGAACTTACTTTTGGTCACTTTTTCATAGTCAGAACTGACCGTATTTATAAAATATTTGTTTTAGTTTGTATTCATTATTAATGTTTAATTTTTTCGTGTTAATATTTATATGGAAATATATATATAAATAGGAACAAAACACTTTTTTTGCTTATATTGTTAAAAATAAATATAGTTTCAAAAATAAATTCAGTTTCTGCTTGATATGTGGTACACAGGACAGCTGCATCCAGCATCACTGATCAGCAGGACAATATACCAGACTCAGATGGAGGGCAAAGGAGCATTGATCAATTGATCATGGAGCTGTCAGGGTAAGACAATTTGCTTAGTTTATGGCAACCTACTGAAATGAACCTTTTTTCTATACTAAATACTTGGTCATACCTATAGCATATATAGATTTCATAAATACTTATCCTGTCACAAATATTAGACTTGTCATGTACTAGAAATACCCTGTCTGCATGTCAAGATTCTACATTAATTGTCCACTCATTTTTAGGATCTGACACCACATGTGCTGCTTTTGTGATGAATGCCAGCGCCGAGCATCGTCTTTCACAGGTATGTTTATGATATGTTTTAAGATTCATAGCAGAGCAAATTTTGTTGTTGTTTGGTAATATTTGAACTTGTATTGATTAATATTGTTTAGCTTACTGTTGTTGATCTCCGATGTCAGAGTTACTGAATGTGGCTTAAGTAAAATCTATACGTTCTAAGTATCAACAAGAGTTCGTCCCATTCTCCATGACTCATGACATCGCCAACACATCTCTTTGTGTGTTTGTTTTCAGAAAAGCATGAATGACATTGTTTCTGGGGTACAGCAGTATCAAACATCACTTCTGGACAACCTCAGGAAACAGATGGAGGCGGTGCTAAAGAAGCATGTGGGAAGCACATCAAGTCAACTGGAAAAAGAGGCGATGGATATATTTGACAATTTCATTGACCTGTTTGCTGGTGTTGCAACAACCTTCCACCAGGACAGTGTTATTAATAAGCAGCTTAGCTGCCTGGAGGCAGAGGAAGTTTCAATTGGTCAAACCATATGCAAGAAGAAATGTGGGGACCTTTTTCTCAAAGACAAAGTATTTCATTATGTACCATTAATCAGAAGTCTAGAACAGTTTTTGTCACACCCAATGATCTTTTGTGTCTATGGTTGAAATGGGACCCCAGAGGTGCAAGAAAGGTTTCTTTTATGACATTGTTGATGGTGCTATTCTAAAATTGCATCCCTTATTTTCACAAAAACCGAATGCATTACAGATTGTACTGTACACAGATGACAGAGATCTGTAATCCAATAGGATCCTTCGCATCAAAAAACAAGCTGTTAACTGTGTATTACACCCTGGGAAATATCAATCCAAAATACAGATCTAAACTGGCTAGCATCAGGTTTCTTGCAATTGCTACAGCAGACCTCCATCATTCTGGTGTAGATGTAATACTGAACAGAATCAAGGAAGACATGGATGCATTGTACAGTGGGGTTAAAATACAAACTGTTAATGGAGAGAAGACAATACTGTATATGGTGCCATGGTCTCTTTCTCTCTCCATGGCGTGGAGACACGCTGGCACAACATGAACGTGTTCTTATGAGGACATGCAGTCATACTTCAGTGAGGATGTATATACTACAAGGACATTGGAGAACCATATCAGACAATGTGATGAAATAGAAAGGCAAAAACAGACTTGCTTCACAACATATGGAATAGCTAGTTGAATTCCCAGCCTTTGACATTATACAACAAACTCCGCAAGATATTACAGTATGCATGTGATTTTGGAGGACATTGGAAATCAAATGTGTCCCGAATCATCTTGTTCAGTCAGGACAGATTGATCTGGACTCAGTGAATTCTGCTATTCTTGGTTTTATCCTTATCCCCCTACAGATGTTAGAGATCGTCCATCCCCAATTTCTATAAATACAATAATGTCAATTGATGGTCAACTAAAACAGTCTCCTGGGCAAATGCTTGTGCTGCTGAGGATATTGCCATTTGTTTTGGAGAATTTGGAAGTCATTGCTTATAGACAACTAATACCTGAGCTAATAGAAATTGTACAGATACAGTAGTGTTTGCACCTGTTATCAGCATTGCAACTGTGTCTAGGTTGAAGTTAGTCATTGAAGCATTGGAAGGAGCTTTTCCCAGACTACAGTGTGACACCTAAACAGCATTATATGATACGTTTGCCATCACAGATCAAAGCATTGGGTCCGATGGTTAGACATATGTGTATATGTGGTTCGAGTCTAAACATTGTTTCTTTAAACATTGGGCATCCAAACTCAGTTTTAAAAATATTTAAAACATACTATATGAAAGCTGCCAAAATGTTGACACTTCAATGCACCCTTTTTTTTTTTTCAAATGAAAGGGAGATGGGGCTTATATCTGAGGTTAAGGACCTACAGTACAATATTTGTGTGGAAAATTGTGGGACTTCCTAGGTTTCAGTGACGTTACCCATGCTGTAGCAGTCAAACGGCTTCTGATAAATGGTAATAAATATGTAACTCAAAAGTCCATGATCATATGCCAGAATTTGGATTGGTCAAAAAACATTTTTCTTGTGTAGTCTAAGCTTTATTGTTTAGAATATCCACCATTTCAAACAATTCGCTTTGAGAAAAATGTCATGGCTGATCAGGTTGAGGTCCCACACCTCGCACAGGCCACTGAACTAGTGGATGCTGAAGGGTTGGTTGATTTCACCTCTTATTACACAATTTGCAACAATGGCCAGACTTATGTTCAAGTCAGATACCATCTTGGGGATGTTATTGAACAGTACAACATCCCCAAGGACAAAAAGCCTTACAAGCCATCTTGTAATCTAGGGCTGGTTAAGGCCATACTCAGGATAGACTCAGTTTAGAAGAAGATACTTGGTTCCCGACTTGTTTGTACTGTAGTGTATTACTAATTCTTCTGTGTGGTTCTTTGTCCAGACATTTGTAAAATATTACAGTACTGTAGCTGCATGTGATTTCTTTGAGATTTTTGAGAATGTTTATTACGTAAAATGCATCAATTTAATGGTACAGACTTCACCAGTTATTACGACATGGTGCCTGTCAAATGTAATTGCAAACTTGTTCTGTACTTGTCTGTGTACTGTACTGTTCTGTCTAGAGGAATACATAATCGCCGTGCTAAAATGACAATAAAATTGTGAATTCAGTTTGGCCGTCATCTGTATTTAATATATCAAGAGATAACAAGGAAAATGCTTAAAGTAAGAAATCATGACTTCAACAAAGCAGGTTTGTACGTGTCATTATTGATGAAACATAATTCTGGTAAATTTAGTTTCAAGCATTAAGATACTCAGAGGTAATAACATCTTACTAACAAGGTATAATAACTTATCAAGATTATATAGTATAAAAAAGCTTGAAATAAGTGAAATGTTCTCACATACAGTACAAAGGGTCTGGTGTATATTGCCTTGATTTAAGATATTTTATCTTACGTAGATTATCAGTTTTTGCAGTGTTGCGCTTATACTTTAGCTATATGGAATCCACACACCTTTTCCATGAACAGTGTCGCTAAACATTAGCGTTCTGCAAAATCGACAATTTAATTGCTCCTCGCATGTCGGACAGACATTTCAACATTGATTTCAGGAATCTATAATTTTGGTTATTGTGTCAGATGGCCCCGAACTGGCCCCCGCAGCATGACCGAGTTCTCCTTCCTGTACACATTTGAAGACAATCAATCATGTCTTTCTTGCAGCACCCTTGAGAGGGAAAGTGCACACATAGAGTTCTCTAAAATTTAAATCTCTCATTTGTCTGAATGAAACGGAGAAGGACAAGAGGTCAGACATGCTGACATGTTATCTCTCCCTCTCGTCAATTTCCTCCTCTTTTTCTCCCTTCCTCGGCCATCTTCCAGGTTTTGGATCATTAAGCAAAACGTATGCATGGTTTGGACGGTCTTCTGCATTTGAATTCACATTCAGCTGTCATGCTCTCCATGTTGCTGCTTGAATACTACCACTTGAAAAGTTGTCAAGTTTTTATCTGACTTTCGTGTCTCTTTCTGATGGAGACGTGAGGTGGATGGAAACGTCTCAATTCTAAACGAATGAGGAGATCTCCATCACTCTTGGTTAGTTACCTTAAACATTTTCAAGTGAAATAAAAACAGACTTCATCTGGGTTTTTTAACCCCCTGTTCACACAGTACATCCAAATATGGAAAAAAATATATATTAGCTCCCTCACTTGGGTTGCAGTCGTGAGTTAACATGTTTTGATGGCTTTGCAGATCCATTGTTTTCTCTTGTCAGAATCGTTATGTCACATTGGATGAAAACCAGTGTAGCTCTGGAAATAGGCTTAGTAATGTCTTCCAGTTGGAAAGTTTCTTTCAGAATATTATTATTATTATTTTTTTGTTATTCTTTTAGAATTGGTCCCTATCCATCCATCCTGCTCTCAACCGTAACCACTTTTACAGTCCCTGTTAATCAAAAAGCATCCACACTATCAGGTGGAGGTATCACCAGAGCCCATGTTAATAACCACCCCCCCTAAGTGACCATAAATATTGGAACACGTTGCTGATTGACAGGTGTTTCTTGTTTTCTGTGTTGTCTTGGTTTGGTTTGGTTTGAACTGTAGACTCGTGACATACTATTGGCAGTTTATGGTCCGTTTTAGTCGTAGCATGTATTGTGAAAAGGTTACGCAATACTTACCGTATGCAAGTCCTAATACTGTAGGTCTTCTTATTAGACGTGGCAGCTGAAGTCACTGGGTTAAAAACAGCTGTTTCAAACCATAAGCAGAAGCCCAAGGAAGAGTTTTGAGTTTGTAGTGGAAAAGTATTTAAGGACATTTAATACAGATGATTAATGAGAACATTCACTCATTGAATATTAAATTCTTTGATATAATGTAAGAATAAATCGTTCCTCGTTAAGATCTGGTACGATTCACTGCAAGGTTATTATGTAAGCAAACGTTCCAAAGTGACCACAGACCAAAAAAAAAAACCTCCAAATATTATTTGCTCACTGTGACCTTTTTGGCTTGTGAAAGCAATCACACTTGAGCAGATATTGATAGCTTTTAACCGTAGTGTGTAAAGACCCGTTCTGCCTCTCAAAGGAGATGTACTCCCTGTGCCGTTTCCCAGGATGCATCACTGGTGGCACTTTCATTACGAGGGCCAGTCTGGGTAAATAGCAGGGTCCTCACTCAAGTGAAAGGGAATGTTTGCTCATAGACAGCGAGAGGCAGCCGAGCGTTTGCTCTGCACCATATCGCCATCGGGTTATTAACTCTTAACGGTACTCATGCAAAAACATAAACAGTGGTTGGTGCATATGAATGTGACCATTCATAAATGTGTAATGGTTAATTACTAGTTCATGCAAATTTAATTCCTAATAAATAGATTAATTTTTTTTTTTTTTTAGGGTATTACAGTAAGTTGACATATATAAATAATTTCTGATGCTTCTGAAATCATTTGGTTGAAATAATTTCGTAAATACATGCAGCAAGTGTTGTACAGGATCAAGCTTTTGCTCTTTCGCTGTCTATCTTCAGCCCAAACAAGCATATGAATGTTCAGTAAGAATAAACACTGAAGCAGGACTGAGTTGGGAAGCGTGCTGGGGGAAAATATACACTGTATAAATCTCTCAAATCAGGGGACAGGAGAAAGCCGTCGATGGCTTGAGAATTAAAATCACAGGTCACTAATTTGGCTTAGATATTTTACATTGTCTCAGTAATGCATTAAACATCTTTTGTCATATTTCCAATTAAAGCAAGATGCAATTTAGCCACCTGTAATTTCTCCAGTGGCTCTCGAGTCCAGCACTTCTACTTCAAGGCTCTTCTGAATTGGAAAGAAATATAGGATTGTCTCTAGAGTGTAGCGTAACCTGATGTAGAGAAACCCAAGAGCAAAATCAGAAGTGTATAAGCCATAGACACACTACACACTAAGATTTCATTCAACCGACTTTATCATTATCTTTCATTACGGTGTGCAACATGGTGGCCGGGAATCCTCCCAGAAACACTCTTGTACAGTTTATGAGTTTATGACCATTACATCAGGGAGGAAGAAACCCTCCATAGATGTGATGTACTGGTCAGTACATTCAGGTGGTCATGTGACTTCATCTTATTGCCACATGACGTTTCTGAGTCTCGACCTGAGCGACTGAAGCAACCCCAGATCACAACACTGTCTCCAGACGCTTGTACATGATGGGTGCATCGCTTCATGCACTTCCCTTCTTACCCTGACACACCCATCACTCTGCAATAGGGACTCAGTCTGGACTCATCAGGTCACATGACCTTTTCTCATCGCTCCAAAGTCCAGTCTTTACGCTCCCCGAAGCCTTGTTTTTTGATGAGTCTCACTAACTAAGCGGTTTTCTTATGGACACGCAGCCATTTCGTCCCAATCCTGTGACTTCTCATCACTGTGTGTGTGTGTGTGTGTGTGTGTGTGTGTGTGTGTGTGTGTGTGTGTGTGTGTGTGTGTAGAAATGCTCTGATTTCTATAGGAGATTTTTCCCATACACCTTCACCAAGCGTTTAAGTAATCTCCAGTCTCCCAACTTAATTCCTCAATGAAGTTCACGTGTAATAGCTAATAATACCTTCTGAAATAGCTCTGTCTCTCTCTCTTCTTTTTTTTTTTTCTTTTTTTTTTGGCAAGGCGAGTGTAGGCAAGTGTAGCTCATCTAGGAAATGAGGAGGTGGAACAGGCTGGCCAAAGATTGTTTAGGACTCAGGAAAGGATTGATTTCTCCAAACACCTTGTACAGTAAAAGCAATATGGTTCCAGCAGCAAGGTTATGGGGCAAGGCAGTGAGACCCAACCCACACTGGCAGCATAACTAAACTTATCACTAATAATGGAACCATTAACATACATTAGGTTGTATAAAATCATATGGTTGCCATTCTTTCAAAACAGACTTAGATGTAACACGTCTTAGATATTAGCGCCACCTAGGGTTAGGCATTTTCTTGCTACCTGGGCAGCTCTGGCCCCTCGGGGTAACTCTGGTCCTGGAGGACCCCTGCCCTCCACACTGTAGAGCTTTAGTGCTTCGTCAGCCCCCAACTACATCTGATTTATCTAATCAACAGGCTCTTACAATTAGACATTTGGCAGACGCGGACTTGTGTGTCCGGAACATCCCATGGGTGCTTGATCGGATCGGGATCTGGGGAATTTGGACGCCAGGTTGGTGGCCTACTTGTCTGCTGAGCCCCATACGTCCTGGTCTGGTCTGGTATTTCTCTCATGGCCAGCACTGACTCTTTGTTGGTGATTTCTGCTGCATTGGCTTTCCTGTTTGATCAGACCAGACGGATTGGACTTTGGTCCTCATGGGCTTGGCTGAGCCTTCTTTGATTTGATGCCTATGATCTTGTCACTAGGTTTACTGGTGTATAGTTGGTGAGCAGTTTTAATGTGTTACGGTTACGGCTGATCGGTGTAACTATTACATCATCATTGTATAATCAAACACACATGCTGATGAGGATCTCTTAAACATATCCCTGTAATCTGGATGTGATGACAAAAAAAAACAGCAAGCGTGTTTTATAATGTCAGTATGTTCAAGACTTTTGAAACCCTCACTCTCATAAAACACACACACACACACACATTGCCTTTAAAATGTTCTCAGTAGTTAAACTATACTGTGTGTCTGTATAGGGTGAGCAGGTTTATGTTTGTTCTCGTAAAC
>JAAGKR010007135.1:0-38623 GCA_011419295.1 Clarias macrocephalus | reverse complement strand
TTTTTTTTTTTTTTGTTGGTATAAACACATAATAAAAATCATCTGAAGATAATGGCTCTTTGTATTAGGCAAATACAACCTTAGACAAATAACATAAGAAGGTGAGTTGCAGCCAGGTCTAATCATCAGCCCTTGATTAATTGATCACCAGCAGGTGTGCAGATCTCTTTAAAAGCAGAAGTTTTGGCAGTTTGCTAGTGTGACTTCAACAAAGCATTTAAAGTGCGTGTTTAAACAATAGACAAGCAATTGTTTCTGCACATGGAGTCCAATATTTTATAGTGAGGTAAATGATGCACAGACAGTTGGCAGTCTTCCCAGGAGCAGCCATCCCAGCACATTATCCCCAAGGTCAGACTGTGCAATGCTCAAAGAAGAGAGGATTCACTGAGCATAATACATGTTAAAGTATAAATGTCGACGACAGCAAAATTATAAGAATACTGAACAAGAACAGCTTGTTTGGAAGGGTACCAGGAGAAAGCCTCTTCTGTATGAAATAGAAAATGGAAGCATGGCTTAGATATGCAAAACTGCTCCTGAACAAAGCACAAGACTTCTGGAACAATGTCCTAAGACCAAAGTGGAGTTGTTTGGCCTGAAGCGTTTCAGCAGAAACACCTTATACCCACTGTATAAGGCAATGGATGGGGTAATGATTTGAGCTTGTTTTGCAGCCACAGGACCTGGGCACGTTGCAGTCATTGCGTTGACCATGAACTCCTCAGTATACCAGAGTATTGAAGAGGCAAATGTGAGACCTTCTATCTGACAGCTAAAGCTTGATCAAAATCAAGAACCATGATCAGAAGCACACCAGTATGTCTACATCAAAATGGCTGAAAAATTAAGGAATCAATGTTTTGGAATGGCCTAATTTTTAAAATGTTGTGGCAGGACCTTAAAAAAAGCTGTGCATAAGTAAATTCCCAAAAGCCTCATTGAACTGAAGCAATGCTGTAAAGAAGAATAGGGCAAAATTCCTCCACTATGATGTGATAGACTGATAAAGTCATACTCAAAATGATTAGATCAAGTTATTAATAACAATACACAGAATTGAAAAAGGGGTACCAACTTTGAACATGAGTGTATATATACAGTATAGATCACACACAAAGTAACAAAAAAAGCTATAAATTCTCTGGTCTTTAAGCAGTTGAATGAAGTGGCCGGAGAGAGTGTATATACATTAACAACAACATCAAGTAAACTATTTAATTGGGCTATTGCTGGAAGAACATAGAATATGGCTATGAATTTTTTTTTGCATTTTATTTACATCACAAGACCCACATTCATCTATAAATCTGCATCATCCATGCGATCTGCATTTTCTTCCATGTTCACTGTATTCCTTTGTGTAAAATCTAATTGATAAAAGATTTAGCATAAAATCAGAATGAATAAAAAAAAATTCATAGCCATATTCTATGTATCTGTATCTGTAGTGCTGTATGGTTGGATATACTGTAGCATGGCTGTGATGGGGTCTGGGGCACTACAGCATGACCTTGAGTGTGATATTGCTTCATTATGACGAGCACTGTTTTCAGTGAATTATACAACGGTTCCACAAACATTATTCATCATCAACAGATTATTATTTCTTTCTTTTTTTTAACCAGTTAGTTTTGCTCTGCTAACACAGATCCTTCCATAACTGGTGGATCTGGCTACCAACAGTTAGCGACTGACATGGGTGAAAGTAGTTTTAAGTTCTTTCTGGTGCCATGAAGCCAAATGATGAGGAGAGTAAACCATGGAGGTGGTCGACAGTCCTGTAAATCTGATAAGGTGCCTGACTGCTGACCGACAGTGCAATTAACGTTTGCAGAACACCTCGGACATTGAGTAATACATAAAGTTAAGCATTGCAATGGTGTTACTATATATTATACCTTTTTACTAAGCTGCAGTGCCGCTGCTCCTACGATACAACCCAGTCCAAGTGCGATGAAGATGTACTGCATATACTCCAGCACCATGGGCAAAATTACAAGATTCGTACGAAAAGTGTTCAGTATAGGGCCATCAATGTAGCCACTCTGGAAGAGATAACAGATTAGGTTTTCATTTAAAGATTCTTCCAAAAGAAATCTCATTAAAATGTTGAAAAATTGTAAATAAAATAAACAAAACATTAGGAAACTGTGGAGCTCTTCTGCTGACATCTGGGGAAAAATATTCTGTGGCAACCACTTGCTAAGGTGTGGGAAAGGGATACTATTTTGTGGCCACGACTTAACACGTGGGAACAACATAGTATAAAACATGGCCACGAGATACAGCAGTGGCCACAACTTAATAACAATGTGGGAATGACACAGTATCCAGTGGCCACATCCTGCATATACTATTTTGTTGCCACGTAATAAGTTACCACAACACATTGTCATTCCCACACCTTACAGGATTTTTTTTTTTTTTTCACCAGAGGGGCTCCATAGAAAACACATTTCACTAAGATGAATTTACAACCCGTATTCTGGAAAAGTCACATCAGCCATTATTTTATTCACAGTAGACCATAGAAAACAAATGTTTAAACTGAGAAATGTTATAATTTTATGCAAAAAATAAGCTCTTTTCAAATGTAATGCCTGCTACAGGTCTCAAAAAAGTTGGGAAGGGAGCATGTTTACTATGGTGTAGCATCTTCTCTTCTTTTCCAAACAGTTTGAAGACGTCTAGCCATTGAGGTTATTAGATTCTGGAGTTTGGGTGTTGTAATTTGGTCCCATTCTTGCCTGATATAGGTTTCCAGCCGCTGAAAAGTCTGTGGTCGTCTTTGACATGTTTTTCATTTAATGATGAAAAAATTAATACCCAGTGATATTATCTATAGATGAAGGATTTGGACTGTCCAGGCAGACTGGATGCGCAGGCTAATTCAGCACCCGGACTGTTGTAATAGCTGCACTATATGGTTTTGCATGGTCCTGCTGAAATACACAAGGTCTTCCTTGTTTTAGACATCACCTAAAACCTTTATATGCCTTTTAGCGTTCATAGTGCCTTCCAAAACATGTAAGCTGCCCATACCGTATGCACTTATGCACCCCATACCATCAGAGGTGCCGTTTTTTTTTAACTAAACGCTGATAACCCGCTGGAAGGTCTCCCTCCTCTTTAACCCGGAGGACACGGTGTCCGTGATTTCCAACAAGAACGTCACATTTGGACTCGTCTAACCATATAACACTTTTCCATTTTGAAACCACATGGTCGCTTCTAGATTATGTTCACATATGGCTTCCTTTTTGCATGATGGCACCGTGTACTGTGTTTACCGACAGTGGTTTCTGGAAGTATTCCTGGGCCCATTTAATAATGTCAACGACACAATTATGCCAATGAGTGATGCAGTGTCGTCTGAGGGCCCGAGGACCATGGGCATCCAACAAAGGTCTTCAGCCTTGTTCCTCACATACAGTACACAGATTTCTCCAGTTTGATGATTTTATGCACTGTAGATGATGAGATTTGCAAAACAATCTTTCACAGATTGGAGAGCCTCTGCCCATCTTTACTTCTGAGAGCCTCTCTAAGACATCCCTTTTAAAGCTAATCGTGTTATACGCCTTAGGTTAGATGTTCTTCCAGCTTAATCTTTTCACATTTTCTTCCTTTTTCAGCCCTTTGTTGCCCCCGCAACAACTTAAAAAAAAAAAAAAAAAAAATTACATTTTAAATGAGCTCATTTAGTGGAGAAAAGTGTCAAATTTCTCAGTTTACACATTTATGATCTCTCTGTTCTATTGTGAATAAAATATTGGCTCATTTAATTTGAAATTATTACATTTTATAAAAAAAAATTCCGGAAAACTTTTCCGGAATTCGGCTTGTATTTCATCTTCTGGGTCTAATAATAAACACAATGACAATATACTTAATCTAAATTAATTGTATTTATTTTTAGAGCTACAGCACATACCTCACCAAACCAAATCACAGGCATCACTACCTCAGCTATTTCACCAGTTTGTCTAAAAAAAATAAAAAAAAAAAGCCAAAAAAGTGGTTAAGCAAAAAAATTAATTTAGGATCAATCCATACAATGTAAGACAAACCACGTACATACAAAATGACTGATATTATGCTTACTTTATTCCTGATACCTTCTTCATTAACAGGTTAAGTTGCAGCTTGATTGACACATTCATAGGTATTCCAGTCTCCTGTAAATCATTGGCACATTAGTTACTTGGAACACTGAGCTAGGTGTGGGTGGGCCTTGGTAGGCCTGAAACAACATGCTTAAAAACCAGGCCACCCAACAATAACAATTTTCAATGTCACTTATCAAATGAAGGTCATTCATTATCAACATATTTGTGACTAGGATCCTTTGACAATTTTTTCAATATATTTGTCTATTTGGCTTTGAGAGTTATTGATTAAGTAAGTACCGATTGTACCCATGTTTTTCTATGGATGGTTATTTCATGCATGCTTTGACTGGTACAGTGGGTATAGCAAGTCATACTGCACATTTAATGCTGCTCTTTTGCATGTGAGTGTGTGGTTATAGTGGCAATGTGTGGCTGAGATGCTGTTGGGCATTTTTTTTCTCTTTGGCTTATAATAAACTGGGAAAAAGACAAATAGGTGAAATGATGTGATTTTGGTGAAAGCTATAAGTGTAGAGCACGCCAGATGCATGGTCCACCACCTTTTTCTTCAGGTGAAGAGAAACAATTTTCACAAAATTCATACACATTTTTGTAAGAGCTTGAAGATCCAATCAGCATGCAAAAGGATCAGTAAGAAAACAAAGTGAACGGTGCATAGTGACATACTGTGCAAGAAAATGTTCCGCCTTAAAAGTAGCCAGTAGCACAGTGAATTATAGCGAAGTTTCAACCTAACACTAATTAATAAAACCTTTAAAGGGGCAGCCCAACCCACTAATAAGGTAAAAGTTTCTGAAGGAAATGAAAGTATGTACTGCATTTTCACATGAGATCAGCCTATAAGTTGAGCGTGACCTATGCCTGCACAGCAAGCTCTCAGAATGGAGATTTACTAAGATGTTTGGCTTGCTGCCATGTTATATTCTTAGCATGATAAAACTATTCATATAGTCAGTCTAACCTTTGATCATGTTATAGATAACTAATGTATGTAGAAGCAGTGTTTATGAAAATGAGCCACAACTTATCAAACATGCATCGAAGGTGAGCTCCAGTACTTAAATGAATGGCACTATACTTCTGGTAATATGACATTGGATGAAGACCACAATGAATTTCTGGCACTGCCAGGGCTGCCGGTCTTCATTCTGTGGGCTGCGGACATTCAATTTCACCTTGATGAACGATTGCAGCCACAATGACCCTGTCCCCCTATTTCCACATGGAGCAGCAGCAAAGTAGTCACCAGAGTTGATCGCCGTCACTCTAATCAATACATGTGTTTTCACCAGGTATTGATTTCTGGAGCATCTGTCTGTGCCATGTCCTTGAGGATATGCCTAGTCTATTTTTTAAATGTCTGAAGGCAGCAATCAACCAACCAGGTGGTTCTTTTATAACATTTACTTTTTCAAAAAAATGACAGGACCAAGTTATTCTGATAAATTTAGCGGCAAATCTGTGTAAGTGAATGTCATCTAGTTTTACTTGGAAATTTCCTACATAAAAATCACAACACAGTAACAATTCTACCCCATAATAGGAATTATATACCATATGCTTTCTTTCGTCTTTAAATAATTCTATTTTTCCATTTAGATTTAAATACAATATTGGATTTTCTCAAAGCTAGAGCATATATGACAAATTATATATATATTTTTTTAATATAGTGAGCTTTGTGTGAATTTGGGTGGTACATCCAAAACAAAAAAGACCTATGCTAATCTGTACAAACCCTCTGATTTAGATAGAAGTACAGTGTTCAAACATTCCAAGAAAGGTCTCAAAGCCTATTTAGATAGTGCCATCTTCATGAATATTCATGCCAGACCAACTGTCATGTCAAGCTACATTGTGAGTGAAACATTCACAGTGGGGCATGAAACCACACAGAGGTAGGTATAAAAACCATGTCGCAAATCCATCACAAATGCTCAAAGTGTAAGTTCTAGGTTAAAAGGATACGATTAAAGATTTCTGTTTAAGCAATAAATCTATCAGGGCACACCTGGTACAAAAAAAAAACATGTGCAAATGACATTTATATGTCACTAGTTATATATGTACTCTATACATACAGTATATACAGTTCTATTAATTGTTTAAACCAGTGAATTTTTCCCCCTGATCATGCAGACATATTTCAGACAAATTCATCAGGTACAGATTGTCAAGCTGTGGATCTGGGAGCATGAGAAATATTTTTTGTACATAAATTGGCCACCGAAGAGTCCTAACCTGTGCTTAACCATATTGAAAGTATTTAAGCCCTAACCCCATTGATGTGCTGGAGAAAACTTGGAGTGGTTTGACAATATAGAAAAGCTGTCCAAAAGAATCAATATTGTGCAAGTGACATGGAGCTATTTGGCTTCAGGAAGCCTCATCATACTTTGCTAATCATAACTCATAAAGTAGACTTTATGTTATCAATTCTTTTTATCTGTGTGGCAAAAGGCCAACTGAGACAAACATACAGGATTGTGCTTCCTACTGTAAACCAGTAATCAAGTTTTTGTTGAAAGATGTATGCAAATACAACAAAATTTTTTATAAACCTATTGTCTACCATCTTACTACAATATAACGAAAATCAGTTAAACAATTAGTTACTTATCTACCACATTAGCAGACATGGGATAAGAAATGTTCTTAGTTATTTCAACAAATTGGATCCATAACCAAAGATCAAAGTCTGCAATATTACTCAATAAAATCAAGCTAAGCATTTTTTGTTCATAATAGGATTACTTTTACAACACCAAAAACCATAATATAATTATGATAAAGGCAGTCATAACATGATAAATCATACCAATGTCCTATTACCTTATCAGATAGTTTAAGGAGATTAAAAATAACCTTGACATAAAACTACTTAACTTATTGTCTACACAACTAAAGCCAAAGTTGCTGACTCTTCCTTGGTAATATAAAATAACATATTAAGTCTCCACAGATTTCTACCAGCAACCCCCCAAAATATGAAGCAAACTAAGAAATAAATAAAACTATCAAAAAAGTATAGATATTGTTTTCTCCCATCATTGGATACAGTAGCCTCAATAGGTGTTCCTAAAAATGTTAATTAATTCAACTTTAAGAGAATCTTAATATGACCCTAAGCTTGCCATAGTACATTTTATATATACAGTATATAATTATTATATATATATATATATCACATACAGTACTATATATGAACACTTTTTCTTACTGGATGTATGTCAATGAAAAGTCCATGGTCATGCTCGTTGGGGCTAAGTCCATTGACAGTCTGCAAAAGGGCCGGATCAGCATTGTAGAAATGTGGATGGGAAATGAACATAGGGGAGTCTAGGAAGAACAAAGCAAATTTACTTTGTTGCATATACTTTTTTAAATGTATTTTAACTGTAACTACATACTTGTGTTTGCCCAGGCACATGGGGAAACTTTTTTTTAAAATGATACTATTCAGTGCATTTAAATTCAGCTTCTAAATTTTAGAAACACATATCTCTATATATAAATTGTCTGTCGGGACAAGGTCACTTACTGTGCCTGCAACTGCGAACATCAAGAAGACCTGACTGTCTGCATGGACAGAAACCTTCATTTGGAGGATAATCTGAGCCATTGGCAAACAGTGTTTTTGGAGCCACAAAACGATACACAGGGATTCCTCGCATAGTTCCTGATCTCTCATAAACCAGCTCCATTGACCTTTAAAACATTTATGGGGGAAAAAAACTTTGTCAGACTGGCATGAGCTAAAAAAATTTAAAAGTTGATGATGCATGAGAGAAACTTGAGTCCAGCTTTAATAATACATATGCAGATACAAAAAAAAAAAAAAAAAAAAAAAAACACCCGTCCTTAACACATGGGTCACAAAGCTATCAAGAATATATGATAAGAAACATGCGGGGATGATAATCATGAAGCAAATGAAGTGTTTACTGTAAATACAGTACCTGCAGGCATCCGGACTGAAAAATGGCAGAGTTGATTCTGTAGTCATGAACGGTGGCCACATCTGCCCTGCTGTACCATTGATCATGTTACACTGCTCTGATTTCCAATAGTCAACCTGATTCATTTGAAGGAAAATAAAAGGGATTAAGGAATTATTAGGGCATAAACAATAAAACTCAGAAATACTGTAATTATGCAACCATATTTGTTGATGTTAACAGAGTGGACTTTATCAACTCACTTTCTTCAAACCATTCCAGGAATCTACTTTGTGAACTACCCTGATGTCATCCTGACCCGTGAAGATAGTAAATAACCCAGTGTTGGAGTTGTTAAACTAAATTGGACAAAACAAAAAAAAAAGTTTCATTAATTAATCATTGCTGGCTCTAAAGACCACAAGAGCTCAGATGCTTAAGAACACTGAGAACACTTATGACAACACACCCTGTTTTGGATGCCAGCATTATTTGGTTATACATTCAGGCGTACACGGAATTCACAATTCCTCCTAATAGCATGTGTTCTTGTGAGGTGGAAGGAAACTAGAGGAGAAAACTTGAGGAACCACACATGGACACAGGGAGAACATGAACAGAAACTCCAAATAAACCCCAAGCTGCAGGATGCTGTAAGCTTGAGATGACACTACCCTCAGTGCCAGCGTTCGCCACAGATTAAGTGTCTTGCCAGCTAATTGCTTACTCCTTATAGTACTGTTACTTCTCTGATTACATTACTTAAAAAATACAGCATACATACCTCCACAAATAGTCCAAACTTCCCTTTAAACGGCATCATGCCAGGGAACAAGGTGTTAATTAAGTTTAACAACTTGCTGTCGTAGCCCCACAAAATCTCTCCTACAGTTTTCGTCACAAAAGGGCCCTCATTACATAAACTGAAGGCTGAACTGATTATTTGCAGCGCTGGATGGGGCAAGTTCTCCATCATCACTGATGCTCCCTAAAAAACAGGAAATTAAAAGGGTAAATACGTCAAATAAATAAGTCATAAACTGATGTGCATCATTTGTTTTCTCTATACGTATACCATATACACCCAATCTAAATAAATTTACATGTATACACTGCTTAAAAAAGGAAATACTTTTTAACCAGAGCATTGCATCAAGTTTCTACCTGCCTTTCACTTGTTTTACATTTGTCTAGGGTCAGTGTCACTACCAGTAGCATGAGGCAATACCTGTATCCGACAGAGGTTACACAGGCAGTCCAACTCCAGGATGGCACTTCAATACGTGGCATTACCAGAAGGTTTGATGTGTCTCCCAGCTCGGTCACAATAGCATGGAGGAGATTCCAGGAGACATTAAGTTACTTTAGGAGAGCTGGACTGTAGAATGGCTGTAGAAGGTCTTTAACCCATCAGCAGGACTGTATGTCCTCCTTTGAGCAAGGAAGAACAGGATGAGCACTGCAAGAGCCCTACTAAATAACCTCCAGCAGGTCACTGGTGTCAATGTCTTGGACCAAACAATCAGCAAGCCTTTATGAAGGTGGATTGAGGGCCCGACATCCTGTGCTCACTGCCCCGCACCATGGAGCACAATTGGTCCAGTGGCGCCCTGTGCTGTCCTTATGTGGCCAGAGGGGTTTCCTGAAGAATGAAGAAATTGATACCATTGACTTGTCCTATGCCTGCCTGCCTGACCTGATTTCACTAGAACACCTCTGGGACATTATGTTTTGGTCCAGTTGACACCGTCAGGTTCCAAACTGTCCAGGAGCTCAGGGATGACCTGGTTCAGATCTAGGAGGAGATACTGCAGGACGACATCCTTTGTTTCATTAGGAGCATGGCCTGATGTCATGGCATGCATACAAGCCTGTTAGGGTCCATACAGATTACTGAGTACTGTGCCATTATGAGTTGCTTCAATAATAGTTCAGCAAAATGAACTAGCCTGCCACATCATTTTTGGGGTTTCTGGGTGTCTCTAAATTCAGCCCTCTGTAGGTTGATCATTTTAATTTCCATCAAATGATGTGGAGATCCTTTCATTCCTAACACATTACCCAGTCATATCTTATGATTTCATGAGTTTTCCTTAAATTTGAGCAGTGTGTGCATATTTTATATATTATATTATATTGGATTAGAATTATATATACACAGTGGCATGCGAAAATTTGGGCACCCCTGGTGACAATTTCTGTTAGTGTGATAAGAAGCAAGTGGAAAATAAAATGATCTCGAAAAGCCAGAAATTTAAATACATTTAAATACATAAATAAATGTAAAAATATTTTAAACAAAATTAATTTTCAAAAATAACAGACAGGGAAAAGGCTTGGGCACCCTGCATAGTTAGTACCTAGTATAGATTTTAAGGTGTGTTTAGGATCATTATCCATTTTATCCTCTTTTCAACTTCTGCTTTTTTTTCCCCCCCAGATTTTCTCCCCAATTTAGTCGTGTCCAATTCCGTCACTAGGGGCCTCCCACATTAAGGCTACTGCTACCACTCATTCGGGAGGGCCGAAGACTATCACAAGTTTCCTCTGAACTACGTGATGCCAGCCGACCGCATCTTTTCGAACTGCTCGCTCACACACACCGTTGGGGGCGGCGTAACACACTCGGAGAACAGTGCTATCTGCTCCTTCCGCTTGCATGAGCTCACACATGACTCTGTGTCTATTGGCTGTAGAGCCGTGATTAATGTGAGAGCACCAAGTACCTCTCATCCCTCCCCTCTGAGAGACCTCCGGCTGGGGTTACAGCATCACCTGGGGATCAAACTCACCATCTCCGAATGATAGGGCGAGCACTTTACTACTGCACCACTTGGAGGCCCCATGGTTTTATGTTTGCTTTCATAATTTTTTGGAATTTAATTGAATCCATTCGTCCCTCTACCTGTAAAATGTTCCCTGTTGGCTACAATACAACCCCAAAGCATGATTGATCCACCACCATGCTTAACAGTTGTTAACTGGTGTTCCATGAAGTTCTGTACCCTGTGTTCTTCAAACTAACTACCTTTGCTCATTTTGGCAAAAGCGTTCTATTTCAACCTCATCGGTACACAGGACTTTTTCCTAAAATTCATCAAGCTTGGGTGGTTTTTCTTTTGCAAAATTCAGATGCTGAATTTTGGAGTTGTGGAGGTTTTCTTCTGATGACTCTTACCAGAAGGCCATATTTGTGCAGGTCTTTTGCAGTCAGACAGAGTTTCTGACTTGCTTTTTTTTAGCAATCCTATGAGCAGTGCTCTCTGATATTTCTCTTAATCTTCCAGACTTTATCTTGACCTTCACTGTTCCTGTTACCTGACATTTATTAACTGCGTTCCAAACTGAGCAAATTGGTACTCGAAAACACTTTGCTATCTTCTTAGTCCTCTCCTGCTTTGTGGGCGTCAATGATTTTAATTTTTTGAGTGCTAGAGGAACCCATGGCTGCTGATTGTTGGGTTAAAGCCCAAAGATAATTTCATCATTGCTTAACTGTTCACATTAACAAAAAAAATTATCAGGAGTGGCCAAACTTTCCCATGCCACTGTGTGTGTGTATATATCAGTTAAACCTTGAATTGTGAGCATACAGTAATTCGTTCAGGAAGTGTGATTGTATATAAAAACACTCATATATCAAAGTGAATTTCCCCCATAAGAAATTATGGAAACTCAGATGATTTATTACACAACCCAAAAAAAATTATCTAAAAATAATTAATAACAAAATCTAAAGGAAAAATAAAACAAATTAACCTGGCTTTAACATTAAAAATAAGTCACACACACACACTACCGGAATCACTCATCTAAACAGTTTCATCTCTTGCACTGCTACAGCCTATTTAACTTTTTTTCTTCTTCACGGGGGTCATTGTTGCAGTACAGTTACTAATGAATAGTCACTACACTTGGACACAAAATAAATAAATGCTTTACACGTGCACACATGTGGTCACAATGTTATAGTAATCAGTACACACGAATGTTGACTCATGGACACCGAGACTGAGCATGGTTAATTATGGGAATTAACCATCCCACAGCGCGAGAGAGAGAACCAATGGCTCAGTTGTGATCACAAAGCTCATGCATACTAAAGTACTCATATATCAAGACCTCGCTGATTTAATTATTTAAAATTTATTAAAATATTTTTTCAAAACGCTTGCAGATCATGTTGCTCCCAATCCAAGATTCCACTTTTTACACTACTGCTCAAAAGTTTGGGATCGCTTTCTAAATCCATGGCCTTTCCTGATTTTAATTTCTTTTTACATTGTAAAGCAATGCTGAAGGTGTCCAACAAATGCAATAATATCCTTTGAAGCGTTAATATCGAGATGTATCTGCAACTCATGATGTGTAAAGCCTTCAAAAGATTTTAACTCTACATGAACTTCTCCTCTGCAGCAGAGGTAAGTTTAGGTAAGTCATCTTGCCTTTCTGGGAAGGTCTTCATGAGGAGCAGTTTCAAGAACCTGAGAGAAAAGGCTGACCTCTGTGTCTTAAAATAACAACTGACTGTTGTTGTTGTTACATAATTACCTTTTTCCATATGTTATTTCATAGTTTTGAAATCCACAATATTGTTGTAGAATGTGGAAAATAAATCACTAAACAAAAACAAAGAAATTTGCACATGATCCCAAACTTTTGAGCAGCAGTGTGTGCGAGTGCTTTCCCAACATATAAGCACATTCTTTCTCTTAAATAGTTGAAAGGGTGTCTTACCAGAACAAGCATGTTTGGGATGGTGACCACATCCGATTCATTGCCTACAGACATGCTCTCCTCAAAGAAATACTGCCGATATTCATAATAAGATACTGTTTTGTTGTCATGGAACGTGATGTTGTCTTTCCAACGATTTTCACTAAAAGTAAAAACATTTGGTGAGTTGAGAAATGAAACTGCTTTGTATTCAAACCACCAGCCTTCTACATAAAGGGCTATAAATGACAGATCAGCAAAATAACCTTTTTGGAAATTAATGAATATTTAATGGCATATTTTCTTAGTTCACTACATTTTATGAATACAACACACTTTTGTAGGACAGTAAATATTTTGTTATGTATAAAATGAGAGATAAATTATTATGCGTGTGTGCATATTGGCCCACGTGTTTGACACTTGACACTGCATTAAAAAAAAAAACAATACACATGATGCGGTAAAAGTGCTTCCTTAAGCATAGGTCACATGTCTCTTTTCCAAAACAGGAAACCACCCACCAGTCACAGAATATGCTACTGGCACATAAAAGTTGATCAGCATATGCTGCAAGATAAAATGAACACTAAGAACTACATGGAAAAAACAAATACACAAAATATATTTAAATTAGTCCTTGTTTTTGCTGTAATTTAGTCTTGAGGAACTTGTGTTGCACAAATCAATTAACAGCTAAGGTAAAATGCTTGTTTTCCAGAACAGGCTACCAACGATTTGATATAAGCATAATAATAATATATGGGGTCTTTTTTTCTTTCCATGTAAGGTTTAACTAGATGCTATGTTTAACCCCAGGGAATTATATACTCTTGCATCCGTTTGTTCTCCATACATCAACCAAGGCTTTCAAAAATGTATGGTTTGGATTAGCTTGGTTACTACAATACATAAAGAGTGTGTATACACTGTACGTTTCCAAACATCTGATGAAAAATGTGTTTAAAAAATGTTAAACCAATTGAAACCGCCACAATTTTACAAATCTTAGTTAAATCAGTCTAGAATTATGATGAATGAATTTCAACATACTTTTTTTCACTTAACGAAGGATAAATCAACGTCTAGACATGTGAAAGAACATTAATGTGCTGCCCTGCCCACCCCTCAGGCAGGGCGGGGTTGGAGTATTTTTCACACCTATTTAAAAGGTTCATATAACTGTCACTGTTCTTTTCAAGAGCTTATGGATGTCTTGATGTGAAATAAGTGTTAATAATGCATAGTTATGTTGATACATGTTTAAAATCTAAAAGTAGGGATTTGAAGGAATTGTTCATGTTCAGACCAGAACAGACAAATACTGTAAGAACATTAGCTTAAAATTCTCTTGGTACAGTACATACAGCACTCATAATACTCTCAGATAAAAGCAGGACTCTTTATAAAACTATGAGCAGTGAAAGATTTACAGTTTGAATGAACTGACCAGCTAAAAATGTTAAACTAATAGTCAATTTAATAAAGTGGAAAAACTGTGCAATAACTCAATACCTAAATATTTACGTAAATAACCTACACTAAATAAATTTACTTATAGGTCTCTGAATACTATGTACACATTACATTTACCTGTCCAATACATCAACTGATACACAGGCAAACCACTATATTTTTTGCGATTGATTTCTATATTCTGCAAATCCCATGACGGAGAAATCAAAAAGCAGACATTGTTTTGTATAAATAGCTGTTTTGAATAATTTTCCTTAGTTTATTGCTACTTTTATGCAACATTATAATGATGACACAACTAAATAGCCAGGAGCAATAAAATTGCTCTTGCAAAATCAAATCGGTTGCATCAGATTTGTTTTGGAGAACAGGCTTTTATTATCATAATTATTGGAACACAACCTGTTGTGGTGTTGGGTGGAAAAAAACAAAACAAACTTCTTTTTTTTCTTCTCAACAAAATGGATAAGCTGACACTTTGGGGTCAATACAAGACAAAAATGACTTCCTAGCAACATGATCTGTTTTACTGAAAGGTGGATAAATCAAGACTTTTACTGACACTGAAACCCCCTTCATTCTGAATTTGAACGAATGCCTTCAGGATTACATCCACTGGCTCTGGCTAGTAAAATGATATACTGTTTGTAGTTCACGGAGCAAGCAGTCATAAAATTTTTATATGCACTATTCATGATCACTCGTGTGTTTGTTAATTGTTTATACTGCTGTCCTGTTTTAATTGCATATAACTAATGCATTTGTCTTTTTATGTCATTTGTTTTTTCATGCCATTCGCTGTGTGTTGTGTTTATGTTTATGAAACCCAACGTTCCATCTTGGTAGACAGAATGGTACAATTAATTACAGTGGAACCTTGAATTAAGAGTATAATTTGTTCTGAAGCATGCTCGTATTTCATAACACTCGTAAAAATCAAAGCGATAAGTTTCCTCATAAGAAATATAGTTCGTTCCACAACCCAAAAAATATATATAAAAATAATTTATACAAAATGTAAAGTAAAATTAAAACTAATTAACATGCAACCTTAACTTAACCTTTGAAAAAAGGTTAAATAAAGGTCTAATAAAAAAAAAAAATCCAGACAGAGAAGTGTTTATACGCGCACGCGCTGTGTATATGCGTGAGTGTGTGTTTGTTTGCGCATACGCTGTATACTGTACGTGTGTGCATGTGTGTGTGAAGCTAAGACGAGAGGAGGAATGACTCTCTCCCCCCCATTCTTTAGGCAAATAAGGGATGCTTTACGCGCACACATGTCACAGTGTTATAAACAAGAAGCGCATGCATGCTACATTATACTTCGTAAACCATGACTTGCTCGTTTTTCGTTTTCAACATTTATTAAAGATTTTTGCTTGTTTTGCGGAACGCTCGCAAACCGGGTTACTCGCAATTCATGGTTCCACTGTATCTTTTTAAGGATAATGTTATGCATGTAATAAAGGAGGTTAGTTTAACACAAATGTTTGTGAACCTACCATTCTGTGTTCCTAACTTAAATAACATGCACTCACTCATCATCTATACTGTTTAAACCTGTGTTTAGGGTCACGGGGGGCCTGGAGCCCATCCCAGGAGACTTAGGGCACAAGACTAGGTACACCCTGGACAGGGTGCCATTCCATCGCAGGGCACACACACACACTACGGGCAATTTGGGAACGGCAGTTAGCCTAACCATGTCTTTGGACTGTGGAAGGAAACCGGAGTTCCCGGAGAAAACCCACCAAGCACGGGGAGAATATGCAAACTCCATGCACACAGAGGCAGAAGTCAAACCTAGCCGGGAATCGAACCCGGATCTTGGAGGTGCAAGGCGACAGTGCTAACCATTACACCACTGTGCCGCCTTAAATAACATACATTTCATGATTATTTATTTGTATTGTTGCAAATATCAGAATAAAACATTAGAGCAAAATAAAGGCAAAACTGTTTTTCCCCAAAATATTTGCATTTCATTTTTATGTTGCAAATTATGATCATTGAATTTCTATGGTAATAATTTTCATAAAATTGTATACATAAAAATATTTTAAAAGCACAGATAAGGTTAATGGCACATGTTTTTCTTCTTGTGGTATTGATACTGGCACTTGTAAGTTAAACACAACTTGTTTAACTGGGATGGAAAAGTATTCAACTAAATGTATACTAAATGGCATCACATTTCAAAATTTCATAACATTATTAGATAATAGAAAGAATAATAAAATAAAAAAACTGCTGAGAAATATTTAAGAAACGGCTGTATTTTATACTTAATAAAAAGGGTAAAATTGTCTGTGTGTATGCTTCACGTGTCATTTTCAAACCAAATCCATCTTTACTCCTTAAATACAGTAGGAGTAATCTGGACCAGCTTTGTTTACAACCTGCCTTCAAAGGTAATAATATGGTATTTGTTTGCCATGGTTCATGGGAAGGCAAGTCTGAAAATTATGAAAGTGTTAATGATGCATAGTTATGTTGAGACATGTTGAACATCTAAAGTTGATGGATTTGTTCAGTCATGTTTAGACCAGAATAGTGTAACTTAAATTTCAATGTTCTTATACAGTATAGAGGCACGCGGCACTCAAGATACTAAAGCCATGGTTTATTATAGAACTATATAAACACTGAGTGACTTCAAATAATACACAGCTACCTGTATGATAACTTTGTTCATATTAGATTTGAGTACAGATCATAAACAAGTACAATTTTAAAAACATTTTTAGATTTTTAGACATTTTATATTTAATAGCTATATTTAATAGCACTTTTGTAATTTTGAAATATGCAAACAAGCAACCCTCCTACACAGGCTCTGGAAAGAAAATAAGAGACCACTGCAAAATAATCAGGTTTTTTTTTTTTTTTTTTTTTTTTTACAGGTGCATGTACTGGTGAGATAAACAGTTTTGTTAAATTTTTTGTGAATTGCTGACAATATTTCTCCCAATTACAAAATAAAAAATTGTGTTTTAGAGTGTATATTTAAAGGAAATGGCAACACGTAAAAAACAAGATCATGCAGTATTTGCAGATCTTTAATAACTCAAATAAAACAAAATGCAAATAATTTGTACACAAATTAAATTACACTGTTAATGCTTTGGCCAAATAACATTAAGAAATTGGTATGTGGTGGAATAACCACATGATGAATATTCTTTCATGAATTTTGGCATGCTCTCCACCAATTTTTCACATGCAGTTGGGTAACTTCATACCGCTCTTTTTGCAAAAAAGCAAACATCTCAGCTTTGCTTGATGGTTTGTGACCATCCATCTTCCTTCTCCTCATTCCAGAGGTTTTATTCCGGATTGCAGTGGTCTCTCTCTTTTTTTCCAGAGCTACTGTATGTTTGTTGTATATATACTGTATATATATATATATATGTATATATTGTATGTATACTATCCTATATATACACACAGTATATACTGTATATGTACAAGCACAAATATACACACACACTGCAAGTCTTATGAGATGATTTTATCCTATCTGAGGCCATTGTTTGTGATAAAGCATGCCACGCACCTGTAAACGTATGGCCCTCTTTGCTCCACCATGGGCTTCTCTCCTGCCAGTATCTCTTCAGGGTTAAGAACGTTAAAAATATATATGGACATGAAGAACGGTACAGGGATGTCTTTCCACATAGTGTAGGAGAGAACATTTTTTGGGTTGATTTCTACATTCTGTGAAATATGACGGAGCAAAAGAAATGTTGAATCAAAAAGCAGACAAATGTAAGAAACAAATGCTGTTAGAATTTAGTTGTCACAAAGATCACTGTTTCTTTTAACTCATTACTTCTTTTTTTTTTTTTTACAGCTTACCTTTATTATTTGATCGTCGATAATAATTGGTCCCACAAACACAAGAACAGTCCCCAAAACAACTCCTAAAAGTCCGGCAACTGCAAGTCCTATTGCTATTTTAGACTTTGACATGGCCATAGCGCCTGCTGCTCGAACGCTTTCAGTACTCTAACGCTAATTCTTTAAATGTTGCACGTGAAGGTAATTCCCTTGTAATCTCCAGGTCAGTCGGTTAATGTTCATAAAGAGGCTTCCAGCTAACGTGCGAGGTACAAATGCTTCTTCTGCGGACTCGCGACTGAGTTCAGGGAAACGCAGCGGGATACAAAGTTCCAACTTTCACTGCTCATATTCACACCCCCTTATAAGTGATATTGACACATTATCGGCCACGAGACTGGAGACAAGACTTCTGGGGAATGTAGTTACAGTACACGGACAAGAATGAATCTTTTGTGGTGACGTCACCAATCTGTATCTGTGTCGTAATTTCTGTAATTTGTCTAATGGACAAATAGCGTGCAAGTGCGGACTAATACATGAAACAACGAGCACTTTCTTAATTCGGTTTTATTTAAATAAAACACCTCAAACGACGCACTGCCGCATCCCCATTAACTTGCAGAATCATGTCGAACGTCTCTGTGACAGATTTCACATTCACTCTTTGTTCTAACTTGCTGTCCATGACAAAGCTGCAGCAGTTGCACAGAACCCGATGTACATGGGACGACGTCTTTTGTCGCACTGATTTATCAAAGTCGGAGCGCCACGTGACTGTGCGTGCGGCCCTGTGCTGCCATCTGTTGGCTTGTTACAAAACTAGCCTTGAAACTTTTTGATACCACCTTGTATAACTTCTATGATGCAGGCACACCACTCATACAACATCAGACTCATGAGACATGCTCTGTCAAACAGGACTCAAAACTTTGCAGGAGCAACACTTGAAAGCCTAATATACTAGGCTCCCTACCATGACCATGTCAACATTTTAACTGCCATATTGTTAATGTTATTATTAATAATATTATTAAGGGATTTACTTTTCTAATTTATTGAGAATTCATTTTAATTAATTTAAATTAACCCTAGGCTCCAGGTCCCCCGTGACCCTGAATACAGGATAAAGCGGTATAGACAATGAGTGAGTGAGGTCATCAGCAGACCTAGATTTACAAATAGTTAAGAGACTTCTGTTGGATAATTATTGCAGTGATTACTAGTGATCGTAGTATATGAGTCCAGATTTACCCTGTTCCAGAGAGATGAGCACATCACGATAGCATTAGACATCGTTTTCACACAAGGGCTGGCCACCACAGATTTCAGACCTTAAACTCTTAGAGAATCTTTTGAATGTGCGAGAGAAGACTCTAGCCATCATCAATACAAGCTCTTGGAGAGAAATGAATGCAACTCTGGAGAGAAATAAATGTTGTGACAGCAAAAGGCGGTCTGATGAAATATTAGAGTGTATGACATTTTTTTTTTGTTTTGGCTACACATAGTACACATACTGTATACGAAGCATGTTAAAGAGTTAAAGTTGGCTGGCTAATTGCCAAATTCATATATTTGGTGCCACCTTTAAAAACATGTTTTATGAGACTTTGTAGGTGTGGCTGGGGAGTTTATGCCCCAAGGTGCCTTCAGGCTTATGTTACCTTTTTACTTCTGCATTATGCTGTTATACTGGAGTCCCTACTGATACTATATCTTTTAAGCAGTACAGGACAAGTGCATGCCTAATACTCTTTCCTACATTTGTATATCATGTGCCTCAAAGTGTATTTAGAAATAGCTTTGTGGTCTGGTGTGTGTTGATAACTCTTTTTCTGAAGTCATGATAAAATGAAAGTCTTTTGGTTGTAAGAAGAAAGAAAGAATTGAGAAGGAATTTAAGATAATGATTACATAAAGAAAGATAAGCAATTATCATGAAAATGGTAGAAGAGAGAAGAAGTAGATGAAAACGGTCCTATAAGATGGCAGTTTGTTTGTGAAATGCGAAAAGATATACAACAGGAAAACAGGAATAAAACAGTAAATGAGAAGTAGGCATTGAGTCGAACGAGTATCAAATGGAGTGATTAATGGCATTCCTATTGAAAAACATTTACACCATCTAATACAAAATGCTTTAGGGGAGAGGTGATAGGACTATAAAGATTGCATTAAAATAAATGAGGAGAAAATTGACCTGTTGGATAATTCATAATTGGAAGTATGAGTATTCCAGCGCATATTTATATTCTATATTTAAAACCTGGCAAGAAAAATGGCAAGATTTATGAGCACATGGAAATACACTGCCCAGCCAAAAAAGAAGTCATTAACTGGATTTAACAAAGCAAATAGTTAAAAGCCCTTTATTGGATAATTACTGCAATGATTAATATGGTTCAGCTGGCAACAAGTTATGCTACTGTATGGGAGCATAAAGAATGGACAGAAAATCTTGGATTTTCAGGGTAAGAAGAGAGGCAGATGGGGTCGTGTGAGCACAGTGTTATGATCTGTGGGTTCAGCAAAATTATGTGCCAAAAAAAATGCTGACTACCTGAAAATACCAAATTTGTATTGTACCAGGTTTGTCTATTTCTCCAGGTTTGTTTTTTCTTCCTTGATGGTACAGGCATATTCTAAAACAACAATGCCAGGCTTAATTGGGCTCAAATTGTAAAAAGAATAATAATTAAAATAAAATAAAAAAGGTGACATGGATTTTTCACAGGTGGATTGGCTGCCGTTCAGACCTTAACCCCATTAAGAATCTTTGGGATGTGCTGAAAAAAATCCAGCTTTTAGATATAAATGATTGCAAAATAAATGTTCTGACATTGTATAAGTTTATAGAAATGATGCCACAGATGTCCTTAAAGAAAAATGTGGTCCAACAAAATTTTGTGTAACTTTTTCTGTTTTTTTTTTTTGTCTGAGCAGTGTAAGTTGTAAAGGTAAGCAGGGGTGTACAAAGTGTGGGCATACATTTGATAAATGTGGTTAAATTGTGCAAGTTAAATCATGCAACTGCAGAGGTCAGCACTGTGTAACATACAGTACAAGTAGACTCTGAAGTCAGGAAATGGGCAGCAGAGATTCAGCAAGTTAAAACAATAAATAATATATGCTACGCAGAGGTAATGAAAAACTGTGAAGGCAGAGTGAGAGAAAACTTACCAAAATACAAAACGGAGGCGAAACAAAGACAGCAAACTAGCATAGCACATGTGGATAAATAGATTTTTGTTTGTTTTGTATATGATAATATATATATATATATTTTTTTTCTTTTTGATCATTATGACTTACATTATGGCTCTCAGTTTAGTTCAGTACATGCAACCACAATCACGTTGAAGACTGCTGACTTGACAGTTGTCCTGAAGATGATCTATAACAAAAAGGGAACAAGCCACAGAGGGTCATCTCTGAAAGGGCTGACTGTTTGCAGTGTGTTGTGTTGAAGCAACAGGGATGACCAGAGCTTTAAGACAGTTGTCAAGCCAAAGTCCATTCAAGACCTTTGGGGAAGAGCTTCAACTGTGTGATTCCTAGTATCACTCCTGAGTTACAACAGTAGACTTGTCTTAATACGAGCTAGGGCTTACTAGGTTAAGGACAAAAAGAAAACTATGGTGTTTTTCCAAGAGGAAGATGAGAAACACCCGGCCCAACAATACAAGCTAACTGAAGGTTGTTATAAAAGCAACCTTGTCTTCAATAATAGCTCAGCAGTGCCCCAGGCTGGTCAGATCCGTGCCATGCCACATTGATGCAGTAACACGTGCTAAAAGAGCCCAGACCACGTATTGAATGCATAAATCAGATTTTCTCTATTGTAAATCCTTGTTTGATTATCTTAGGAAATGTTCTAATATTTTTATTATGGATTTTTTATTTTCATGAACGATACTCCATAATCACTGAAATGAAATAAAAAAGGCTTGAAATATATTACTTTACATGAAAAGAAGTGGATGTAGGTGTATGGGGTCCAAGTGGAGGTGATGTTGGAGAAGCTCAGCATAAAGTCACAATCTAGAAAATATGGATTTTTCTAGAATATTAAATATTACAAAAATATTGTTAAAAATAAATAAAATTTTAAACCTATTTTGCAAATGCAATTAACATGACTAAAATTTGAATACATTTTCCAAGTTTAATT
The DNA here is from genome assembly GCA_011419295.1 of Clarias macrocephalus. Lineage (NCBI taxonomy): Eukaryota > Metazoa > Chordata > Actinopteri > Siluriformes > Clariidae > Clarias > Clarias macrocephalus. The sequence goes on along the minus strand of JAAGKR010007135.1, from coordinate 16,340 downwards.
CTGATTCATAGAAGAAAAATCTATGTACATGAGAAAAGCACCTAGAAAATAAGTAGTGGAGTATTGAAAGAGTCGCTTGTTTTTCTGCCTGCCTCATTCATATATACTTCTTAATTTCATGAATTCAAGAATTCTCCTTTAAAACATGTAGAGGCAAGACCATTTTTGTGCTAGTGATTTTCTTTGATGGGACATTTTAGCTTGCAGCAGTGAAATAGAAGACTTCTACTTCCATTGAAATATTATTTAATCTAGGGTGTCTTTACTTTCACTGTTTTACTTCATCCATAGCTACATGTACTGTATGTTGTCCTTCATCTTTTAACTTTTTCCCCCTACAGTATACAGTATATCCAATGAAGATTTTTTATTTGTATTTCAATACAATTATAATAGATGTATATAATCAATTACCTTCAATTTTATACACCACCATGTTTGACATGATGTAATTAATCATGTTAATTAATCAGGATAATAATAATTTTGTGCAAAAAAAAGTCTAATGTTGAAAAGAATATATATTTTAAAAAATTTTACAATGTTTTTTTGCTTGAAAAGTGTGCGTATGTTTATTTTACAATAAATTCCATTTGACTTGGCTTTCTAATGCAATGAAAGTCACACATTTATAAGTGTCAAAATATTATTTGATGTATCCAAATGCTCAGAGCTGGGTGGATCTATACGCTGCAGTTAGACAAGACTCTACCTCCCCCTCATGTCGGTGTTGACAACTTTGATAAATCAAACCTATCCCTCAGGCCACAATCCCAAAAAAAAAAAAAAAACAGAGAGTGGACTGCAGGAACAGCAATCAGGCCAGTCAAGATCAGCAAGTAACAGACAAGTTAAGTTGATGTTCTAGCTTGTAGTGCATTTCTCTCCAATCTGTCTTGCTAGCCTAGCTCAGCAGTGCCTATCTTGGTCTGCCTGTCTTGCCCGCTTCCCAGTCACTTCCTGAGCCTGAAAAAAAAAAGAAAATGAAATGCAATTTTATGTTTGACGAATGCCATTAGACAACATTTTTTATAAACTTGCTCAGCAAAAATAGCCACTTGTGAATATACTGTAGTGTGTGAATATACTCTCATATGCACATGCACGAAATGAAACTCGAGACATTTCGGCAGCATCCTCTGTGGGCACCAGTCCAGACTATTTATGGCCATATTCATATTTCTCATAGGAGCCCTTTTGGTTAGAGCTGTGAACTAATGCAATATGAAAAGCAATGGATTGACACTGATTTAGTTTGATTAGTTTGATTAGTATTGATTAGTAACTTTTAAAATTGTATGGCAGAAATGCAATTGGGTCAATGAATGCTTAACTAACTATGTTCCATTCATTCACAGTTTTTTTCCAGATTCCAGACCAGAGTATGTTAAATATTAAAGACCATGACATCAAAGTTTGAGGAAGAATGAACAAGTACAGTTTGCTTAAATGTGTTACCAGAAGAAAGCCTCTTCTGTCTAAAAAGAACATCTAATCAGAATAGCTGAAAAATAAAATAATCAAGCGTTTGGAATGGCCCAGTCAAAGTCCAGACATTTGAACTGCTGCTCAGGAAGGAGACACATACTTTGTTACAAAAGGTACAAATCATTCCCATAACAACAGCCATAAGAAAACACTGGACTAAATTTTATTGGTGGTTAAATCATTTGGGGAATAATTTATAAATAAATTGTATTTATTTGTACTTATAATTGAAATTATACAAGTTATATATATATTATATACAGTATACATGTACTGTAGCTTGTAACGTAGCATCTGACTCATCCTCAACATTCATTGCAGCTACCAAATAACATGTCCTAGCAAGAGACTAAAACCTGATCTGCATATACAGTAAGATGTATCTCTTGTTGCCATCAATAATTCCTTTTTAATATGACTGCAAAATGACATGAAAGTCAGGTCAACTCAGGTGAATAAACAAAAATAGACAATTCACTTATCAGCTGTGTTGCTGTGGAGGAAATGTCGGCCCAGTGTCGGCAGAATTGTTTTAATTCAACCACATTGGAGGGTTTTCGAGCATTCGAGCAAAGTGCGAACTTTGACTAGACAATTTGAACACCTTAATTAATTTTTTTTATTTTTTATCTAGTCAGAGGTGGACTTTCTGGATATAACCCAAGTGCACTTGAGCTTGAGGTTACGAACAGACATTGTCCTTGTGGATTTTCTAGTATAGGGCACAGAATTCATGGTTCCATCAATTATGACTAATCATCCTGGTCCTAAAGGTGAAAAGCAGCCCCGGACCATCACACTACCACCACCATTATTTGACTGTTAGTAAGATGTTCTTTTTATGAAACGCTGGTTTTTGTCTTACAAATCCACAGAATATCTGCCCGGAAGGCTGTGATATATGCGAAATGTGAAATGAGCCTTTGTGCTCTTTTTGGTGAGCAGTGGCTTTCATCTTTAAACTCTCCCATTTTTGGCCAACCTCTGTCTTATTGTTGAATCATGAACACAGACCTTAACTGAGGCAAGTGAGGCCTGCAGTTCTTTAAATGTTGTCCTGTATTTTTATGAGCTTCTAGATGAGCCAGGAAGGGACAAATAGTTTTTCACATCACTGTATGTTTATATTTCTAACTATGCATATATTACAGTTCCATATTATAATTTCAATTTTCATTGTTCAGCACTAGTTTACTGTACTAGTTACACTAGTACTCTACTGTACAAGTTACCTGTACTTATTATATAATTTATATTATAATTTAATTGTATAGTTTCACTGTAACCAGTAAGTTAGTGTCAAACCAGGAAATATCATTTGCATGGCTTGCTAAACCTAACCTAAATTGCTGTTAAAGAGCACAGCTAAAATGGGATGCCATTCAGAGACATCCTATTTGTTTGACCAATTTTTAATTTTGGTAGGAAATAGTAATGAAAACAACATTCAAACCTATTAATGTCTTACGATGCATCGAAAGAATGCAAGAAGGCCTTGCCTGATTACTGTACATTCAGACTTTATCTGCATTTTTATTAAATAGGAAACAATTTAATCGTATACGTGCACTTGCCCTGTTATAGCAGTGTTTCAGAATGTCTGTATGTAAAAGGAGAGACACCACTGCAATTTACTCCAGAAAACCTCTGGAATGTCATTAAGAGGAAGATGGATGGTAACAAACCATCAAGCAAAGCTCAGCTGCTTTCCTTTTTGTAAAAAAGAGTGGTATAAAGTTACCCAACAGCAATGTTAAAAACTGGTGGAGAGAATGCCAAAATGCATGAAAGCTGTAATTGTAAATCAGGGTTATTCCACCAAATACTGATTTCTTAATGTTATTTAGCCAAAGAATTAACACAGTTTGTTTTACAAATTATTTGCTTTTTGTTTTGCTTGAGTATTAAAGCTCTGTAAATACTGCATGATCTTGGGTAATTTTGTGCTGTCATTTCCTTTAAATATACACTCTAAATGTTACGATCCATGTGTAAATTCTGTTTATTTATTCTTTTTCTTTCTTTATCCCTTGGTTTTTGTTGTATTTTCTCGCTCCACTTCTAGTATTGAGTTGATTGGCTGACTGTGCTGTCAATCATTGTTATGACATCAGGACGCTCCGCTGACATGCTGATGTACTTGAGGCCTTGAATTCGGTGTGTGTGTGTGTGTGTGTGTGTGCGCGCCATTGCACGTGTACCCTGTGCTTCTGTGTGCTCAGCCCTACATGTTTGACGTTTCTGGTTGTTTGTTGTATTTGATTATATTGTTTATTGCTTTGTTGTGTGATTCAAATCTTCTATAGACTTCTACTGAACTTTGCTTACAGTGAATGTGTTGGACTTTGGTTTGGCCTACTACATGGCAAGTGCAACCCCATTGTTAGGAAGCATGTTGGTGCTTTGCTTTATTTTTACTACTAAATAGTCAATTGTTAGTTTAGGTTGAGTGTCATGCCACCCATGTACTTTTGCTAATTCTTTCAAGGGAGTCAGTCAGAGGGTCGCATACGCTGAAGATTTCGGGTTTATCTTTTCTGTTAGTCAGTTCAGGATTTAGTCATAAGTTTTCTTTTGTTTCTTCCCTTGTTTTGGGTGACACTCTTTTTTTTCTGAATTATATAAATCTCCCAATGTGAGTAAACAGCTTTTTGGAACGCACTCCTGTTCCTTGATCGGTTTCCCACCTTGCTGCAATGGTCTCTCCTGAATATTGCGGTATTCATCCAATTTAACATCAAGCACGCAACACTAAATAACCTGCTATTCTAGAAATTTAAATTTAGAAGAAATATTGTCAGTAGTTCACAAAAAATTAAACAAAACTGTTCATCTCACCAGTACATGTACACTCACTTTATCCTGTATTCAGGGGATACAGGATAAATTTGGGAAGGCCAATTAGCCTAATCTATATGTCTTTGGACTGTGGGAGAAAACCCATCAAGCACAGGGAGCACATGCAAACTCCATGCACACAGAGATGGGAATCGAACCCGGACTCTGGAGGTCCAAGGTGACAGTGCTAACCACTACACCACCGTGCCGCCCGATTTATGAACATGTAAGAAAAAAAAAAACTAAGAAACTTTTATTATTTTGCTGTGGTCTCGTATTTTTTCCAGAGCTGTATTTGCAAGAGAAGAATGTATGTGTGTGTGAAAGGCCTAGAATGTATTACGGTTTACATAACTCATATACAAAAAAGAAAAACATCAGGAAACAGGAATTTTGTTATATTTATTAATTCAGACATATTTCTTTCCCTTCATTTGTCAAAATGCAATGTCATAGTTTAAACCATAAACTTCAAGCCCTGGTTTGACCCTGAACTCTTATGTTCACATTACTGTATGTGTGGAGTTTTGCAAAATCTCCACGTGGGGAGTCCATGTGGGTTTTTTCACAGAAAGCATCAGCAGGTGTGATCCTTGTGCACATCCTATAAAATATACAGAAGGACCAGATATATACAAAGAGTTTTATGTCATACTTTCTTGTGATGGTCTTTTCAAATTTGCAGGAGTCTTAAAATCACCCTTGAGCACCTGTAAAATCAAGGAAGAGTTTTGTGCCTTTTAGAACTTGAACTAAAGTGTTGTACAAGTACATTAAAAAATGCTATAGTATGAGCTATGACAAAAAACAAAACAAAAAAAACTTGTCAATACCTTTTCTGTATTAAGAATCACTTCGGGATCAGGTTGGCCATAGTCTGGGGGATTGGCAGCAGGGTCATAGCCCAGCTTGTAAAGCATTGGAGCTATATTGTCCATATCCTTTAGAACATCAGCTGGAATGTGGCCAACCCAGCGACTGAGCGCCTCCAAGTTGACTGGTTTGATGACCTGGTCAGTGGAGCGCTCGATTCTGAAAACCACAGAAATTAAACGGCGACAAATGAGAGTTGCAGTTGTGTACTGCATCTAATACCATTACATACGTCAAAATCAAAAAATGGGCTTATTATTTAGTTATGTATTCTGCATTCTTTTTGAAAAATAGAGACTGACCGAGATAAAGAAACTCCTCCAGGCTGTCCAATAGCTTTCTCATGGTGAAGTACCCCCTCATGCCACGGTACATTCAAGAACTCCAGGACTCTCATCATTGTGGTTCGTGGCTGCAGGACCAAATTTTCATAGCGAACGGTCAGGCAGCGTGAAGAACCTACCAGTGTACACTGAAATGACATAACCTCTATTGCTTGGCTCCACTTGCTAAGGCAGTCCCTGTAGCTGGAAAGGTCAAAGCCAGCTATTGTAACTTGTCTCGAGATCATAGAATGCACTGAGGCCCGGCCATCACGTACCATGAGAACAAACTTTGAGCTGAAATCATAGTATTAAAAAAACTCGTTAGAGTAATTATGGTGGATAGTGACAAATGGAAAGGATTAATATCAAATGAACATAACAAGCGGAAATGCTTAAATCAGGAAATCAGGAATTTAATGTAAGGTTACAATAGAATAAATACTAAAAGGTATTTGAATATTGACAGGTTACTCTACCACCTCTATTTTAAAAAGTTGTTAAAGATACACTATAACTTTTATTCAAACCTCTTACTTGGGAAATAATTTAGAGAGGTAGATTGAGCTCTTCAGTGTAAATGGATCCTTATTGCAGAGCAGCGGTGCAGGCTCACCATGACGAGCTATGATTTCGAGCAGGAAGCCTGCTGTAGCTGAGTCCAGTATCTCCTGAGAGATCTCCTCTTCTTCCAGGGCCCAGCCTTCTTCTGTTGACCTCCTCCAGCCGTGGCGCAGAGCCAAAATCCGGGGGATCACCCGAGTCTCCTCTCCACAGCGGATATCCGGATGGGCATCGAGCATGGCACGCATTAGCGTAGTCCCTGAGCGAGGTACTCCTCCAACAAACACCATTGGCGAGTCCTGGTTATAGTGGTACAGGGTCTGATTGCTGCCCTTTACTAGTACTGGCACTCTTAGGCTAGGAGCATATCCATGCTGGCACATAAGCATATGGTACAAAGCTTTCACAGTGGCATACACTCCAAACAGACACAACAGCAGTGTGAATCCCCGTCGAACAGACAGCCGCATCACTCACTTTGGTGGCCACTGTATTCAGAAAAGCCATCAGACAGCAGAAACCTGTCAGTGTGTGCAGTTTTACACATGAGCAAAAAAAAAATGTGTGAAAATTAGGAACTCATGCAACTTCCCCTATTACAGTCAGTTACAGATAATCTAAGTCTTCCAGCATTCTTTTAAGGTGTTTAAAAATGATTATAGTGGCCCAGAATTGTACATCATATAGAAGTAACAGCATCTTTGCAACCAAATTGTTTTGATAATGCAATTATGTAAGCAGCAACACTAATTGCCGAACTAAAAATGCCGTATCATGTGCAACAGTAGAAAACGCAAACTGCAAGCACTGCTCCATTGCATCATTTACACAGCGAGTGCCCTTTAGCCTAAATGATGTGTAAATTAAGTTCAATAATGACCAGAAGTGGGAGAAAAGGCCTGCTTTCAAATCTATAAATCAGCACATTTTTGTACTTCTAACATATCAGCTTCCTGAAACAGACTCGTCATATGATAAGCAGGCTTGTTATTATTTTTTTTAACCTTCTTTAAAACAAACATAGGAGAAAAAATGCTGTAAAGTGTTTTTGGCCATGAGAAATGCAAATCCTTATGATATTTCATAATGTGACACAACAAGTCACAGAACCTGTTTATTTACAATATTCCCTGAAAAGGCAAAGAAATTTTAGCAACTTACTCGAGACAGAAATCTGGTATTGTGTATTTAAAACTGCAACTTCCTTATCTTAGTAATCATAGTGATACATTCTTCAGCCATTTTTGTTGTAAGTAGCACGGAAGGCAACGTGAAATGTACCAGCTCACATAACATACTGTACAACAAACAACTTCAGGAAGTAGGCGGGTTGTAAGAACGAGGCTGTCATTTCGTGTTCCGACAGGCAGGTTTTTTTTTTTTTTAATAACAGGAAATAGAAGAGACTTACTGAAAATGCACTATTTTGACAAAGCTTTAATAAATAACACAAGTTTATTACGAAAGTTATACAAGCTACCAATTATTTTATTTCTATGGTTTCAACAATATTCTGTTTACATGTACATTAATCATATATATCTATATACAGTATATATATTTACAGTTCTGTATACAAGTCTTGAACCCCTCCTCATTTCTTCATATTAAAATTAAATTAAATTAAAGAAATGGACACAAATGTTTTAGTGTGCAAAGTGCCTAAAATGTTTTATAATAATAAAGTGGTTGTTTATGTAATAACTTCAGCAGCAACTGTATTTTCCCTCTCGCCTGTTCCAACCACGCAGCATTCAGCATCACCGGCCTGATCATCAGCCATCGTTTCTGACCACTTTAACTTATACATTTGTTTGTACTTAAATAATTAATAGAACACTGTGCGGCTTAACATAATTTTTTTAAAGGAAATAATTAAAAAGAAATCCTCTTAAACTGGTTAGGTACTGAGTTAGGTGCAGGACCTGACTGAGAACGAGAGCCAACAGGGAATCTTCAAGAAGCCTGGAGAACTAGTTCTCGAGACTACATTTTTAAAAAGATTCAAGAATGTCTGGTTCCTTGGAGGCAAAATATGAAGAAATGAGGGATGAGTCAATACACAGTGTGAGATACTCACAGTGTGAGATAAATACATTTTCTGTTGTACTATGACATCACTTGCATGAGAAAAATATTACTTTCAAACCTTCACTACAAACTTCTACAAACTTGTTTGTGTACAAAGCTTTAAAATGACAGACGAGAAGTCAGGGCAACAGACAGACAGACAGACAGACAGACAGACAGACAGACGTGTGTCACACACACACACACACACACACACACACACACACACACACACACACACACACACACACATTAAACAAGACAACTCCTGTTGTGAATGCATAAAGTTCAATTTGGATAGTAAAACCACAGTTTCTTTTTCAATTCACCTTCCTTCTAGCTCTTTTTCACAGCCGCCCTTTTCTGTGACTTTCTCCCTTTCTTACTTCCTCTCTCTCTCTCTCTCTTGCTAACCTGATTTGGCTGCATTGCATCCTGCAGATTTGGAGATTTCAGAGGTTGGGGAGGTAGGGGTGGAACTGTCAGGAGCTATATACATCACTTCCAGTGCATTTGAAAATGTATCCACAACAACAGGTCCGTTCATATTGACACTTCATATTCTCTTGTGTCCTGCAAAATATGACAAATGCAACCAACAGCTAATTACGCAAACAAGATTATGCTAACAAGAAGGTGTGTAACCTTAGGTGTGATCTTTAAAGAATGTTCTGTGTTATACTCACCCCTCCAGTCTCATACAAAGGATTATCAAACTCAGTCTCCACAGTGATCTGTCTGTACGGGTGTGGGTACATGAGCGGCAGGCGCAGGTTCGAATGACACCTGGATAACGACAGTGGAATGCCACAGAATATGTTTAAGCATTGGAACAGAAAGTAAAAGCATTTGGTTTCATGGTGATGAGTTTGTGAGAACATTAGCAGAGGTTAAATGATGTGCACACACAGACTTGCCATCAGTGATACTCCGGTCTTGACAAGAGCCTGAACATGGAAAAGCACCTTAATGGCCTGTGTGAATAGAAATGGACGTTGTTTGTTGTAAAGATCTTGACATGGCAATGAATCACCTGGAATAAACAGCAGTTCATTCTTTTTCTGGAATTAAGTTTTAGTCGAAGATCTGCAATCCATAATACGATGTTTGCCAGACACGCTGAGATCTAAGCAGGAACATGAGTATCTGAGGGAGGAAAAAGGGAGGACAACCTCCCACATAGCAGGGGTATGAAAACCCATGTGAGGATATGAACCTGACCAAGAGATTAACTATGGAGAGATCAGAAGAGAAGTACTGAGCCTTGTGAAACACCATTGGAAAGTCTGCATGGAGCACCCATGCAGCATGCAACATGATAAAACTCACCCTGCAGCTACTGTGGGAAGCACATTGCCACAAATTCCAAGATTCGTAAGAACGGACAAGAAAGTCTTGTGGTTAACTATGTCAAATCCTGCGGAAAGGTTGAGGAGGATGAAAACTAAGCTGAATAACGGCCACAAGAGCAGTTTCTGTGGAATGCTTCGCTTTAAAGTCAGACCTGTCAGGATTGTGTACTGTAGGTTAGAAAGAAAAAAAAAGAAGGAGAGATAAATCAGTAGTTGTCTTAAACAGTACAACGTGGATTACGTCAGGATGCTAATAACATGAGCTCCCTTGAATGTAGTTGGTACATGATCAGCTATTACAGAGCCATTGATGGTGATGGTAATGTCTTTTAATCTTCCCATCATAAACAATGGCACTCAGAGAGGAGTTGTGGGTTAAGAAGTGAAGAAATGATGTGGAGTATGCAAAGATTTTTTGGCAAAAGCTTCCAACTTTTCCTTTCTTAGCAAAAATGTCACCCAATGTAAAGTCGGACAGGAGAGCGCATTAGGATATGTGACCCATGCTGAGTTGTGATTTCTTCCACTTTCTCTTTGTTGTTCTTAATCCTCGGATTGCTGCACAACATATCTGACAGCGACGGAACAGGGGCAAGAAATCTTCCTCGGTTTAGAAGATAAAAAAGTCTCTGTGTAAAAAGAGAGGAAGGTCTGTGTGTATATACTGTATCACAATCAGTAGAGAGGAAAGTCAGGGTCTGGAAGGGATGATAAGGTGTAGGAAGTTATGGACGAATAGGAAAGAGAGGATTTGAGGAGTATCAACAAATTACACCAGTCAGATTTACAATGTATACTGTAATCTATTCAACCTTTTAAATAAGTACTGTATGCCAACCTTCTAATATAGATATAGGTGCCTCCAAGAAAGATAGATAGTAACAGCACTAATATGAATATGCCCAGAGCCATGCTTCCCCCATCCAGCGATGACTCTGTTGTAGCCTCTGCCACTGGAGGAGTAGAACACATAAGCAAAAGTTTTTCAAACAATTAAAAAAAAACAGCTCTTTAGACCAAATATAGAAATATGAAAGGGTTAAATGATGAACAATATAATGTACTTGTTCATGAAGTTCTATGGATCTTAGCAGCGGTCATTTAAAACACATTTTGTTCTCTTGGTTGATGTAAAGTTTACTAAAATGAATACTTGCACTGGAGGCATTAGTAATTAACTACAAGTTGGAAAAACACAATAACAAGACAAACCTTCTAAAGTGTGAGTGCCCGAACATTCATGGATAGCTACATTTGCAAAAAGAAAAGAAAAAAAAAAGATATCAACAAAACATTTATACATACACAATATATACTGTATATTATGTGAATGAGTGTAAATCTAAATCACTAAACAAAAACAAAAACAAATTTGCAAGTGATCCCAAACTTGAGACCGGTAGTGTGTTTACATACAGTTACACATAATTATTATATTATGTATGGCAAGCTTTACCTCTACACATGGGTAATGGTCCACTCCAAAAGGAAGGATTCCCCAGTATGCACTTGATTGTGATCTCACCAATGAGCTCATAACCTTGATAGCACATGAAGTTCAGGGACTCTCCAGGCAGATACAGACGCTTAGACAAAATTTGATAGCCATTGTCTGGCAGTCCAGGATTCTCACAGGACACAGACTCTTCCACTGGGATAAAATGACAGAACATGAGGAAGACAGAATGGTCGAAGAAGAGATGTAAATTCTAACATAATTTTCATAAATGAATTAGAACACTCACAGATACAATGGGGCAAGTGAGAGGTCCATACTGGAGTTCCAGGTTCACGGCCATAGCAAGTTAAAATGGCACCACCTTGCAGTATGTAGCCGAGATTGCAGCTGTACTGGATTGTAGTTCCCACAAGCAGTTTGGGATCTGAGAGTGTCCGTGCAGAATGCTCAACATGACCTGGGTCTGTACAGTACATAACTAGCAGAAAGAAAACAGACAAGACAGGTACAACATTCTTGCGTGAGGGAGAGTCGAATCTGCAAGCATTCTTAATATTATATATTTTTCCCCTTCCTTTGTCATCCAAACTGCATGTTAATATCAATAAGCAATATTGAGAACTGAATATTTAAAAAATCATATTTACAATATTACGCAAACAAATTTTATAACCATCATACACTTTTATCATTCTAATTTCACCTCTCATTTTACAAAAGCTCATTTTACATTACAGTAATTTACTACACTCTTTATGTTAAAATAAAATAGTAGACTATAGTATATACAGTACTATACACTAGACAATCCTAGACACATAGTTGTCCAAGAAATTATCAAGCAGCCAACTGTCAACTGTTATATTTGGTCCCTTGAATGTGAAAACAGCAAGATTTAAATCTAAGCTAAGATTAACTCACTCACTCACCATCTATACCGGTTTATCCTGTACACAGGGTTACAGAGCCCTGGAGCTCATCCCAGAAGACTTGACAGGGTGCCACACACTCATTCACACACTACAGGCAATTTGTAAACTGCAGTTAGCCATTTTTGGACCGTGGGAGGAAACCAGAGTATCTGGAGGAAACCCATCAATCACAAGGAGACCATGCACACAGACCCAAAGGAGGGAATCGAACCCAAACCCTAAAGCTGCAAGGCGACACAGCTACAGTGACCACTAAGCCAACATGCTGCTTAAGATTACCTCACTATGGAAAAATAGTAAACACTGATGCTGTGAAAATACAGCCCTATAATCACTGATACTAGACTTACTTTTCTCACAAAATGGTGGCTGTGTACTCCAGCTCAGGTCCAGCTGACAGATAAGGGTCTCTCTGCCCACAAGGTCATAGCCTGGGTCACACTGATAAGTGATGCGGGTTCCTCGCACCAGTGCAGTGTGTGAGGTCGTCTTCCAGCCATTCTGAATCTCAGGCAGGTCCGGGCAAGAATCGTTACGAGACACCTCTAATAAAAGAGATAAAAGATCACTATGGTTACGTTAAGAATTTTTTTTTGTTTGTTTTTTTTAATTTTTGACACAAAACCATCAAACATGTCAATAGTTTAAAATGTTTAAACACTTCAGACAAAAAATTGCATTTTTTTTTCTCTTCATTATATATATATTTTTTCAGATGAGCTAAATATTTTATTTTATTTTATTTTATTTTAATTGATGAGGTGCCAAATTGTAGTAAGGCATAGTTGTACCATTATATATACAGTGGAGCCTCGGATTGCGAATAACATGGTTTACGATTCTTCCTCAAGACGAGCAAAGATTTTTAATAAATTTTGACTTGAAAAACGAGCAAGTCTTGGTTTAAGAGTGCAGAGTATCATGCATCATGCATGCGCTCTTGTTTTGACACTGAGCGTCACGTGATCACAACTGAGCCAATGATTTTTCTCTCTCTTGCACTGCGGAATTGTGGGTAATCGTCTCCCCTGCTGGATCTTAGTGCTCGTCTCTTAGTGGTATAATCAACATCTCCCTCTCTGTTTCAGCGTGTCTCCTATGTGTGTGCGTGCTCGTAATTTGACCCCGACGTACACACACACACCGACACACGCACACACACACTCTCGCCTTTACACCCCCCTCCCCGGCTTCACACACATGCACACATACAGACACTCTTTGTTTTTTGTGAAACTTAAAAAACAAGGTGGGGGGGAGGGAGGAGGAGTTCTACTGTGTAAGACGAGGTGAGGGAAGTGGCTAATTCCACACACACATACACACACACAAATACACGGCGCCAGCGTGCACAAACGGAAACATTTATCTATCGGGATTTATTTTTGCTTTTTTTAAAGGTAAAGTGCAGATTAATTTGTTTTATTTTTACTTTATATATTGTATTAATAATTTTTATGTATTTATTTTTTTGGATTGTGGAACAAATAATTTGAGTTTTTCTTATGGGAAAAATCTATTTGGTTTACAAGTGTTTTGGAATATGACCCCACTTCCGGAACAAATTATGCTCGTAATCCAAGGTTCCACTGTATATATAATGGCAAAACCATGTATATATAAAACATATACAGTGGAACCTTGGATTACGAGCATAATTCGTCCCGGAAGTGGGCTAGTATTCCAAAATACTCATAAATCAAGTCAAATTTTCCCATAAGAAATAATGAAATCTCAAATTATTCATTACACAGCCCAAACAAATAAATACATAAAAATAATTAATACAATCTATAAAGTGAAAATAAAACAGATTAACCTACACTTTACCTTTAAAAAAAGTAAAAATAAATCATGACAGATAAGTGTTTCCATTTGTGCATGCAGGCGTCGTGTGTGTTGTGTGTGTGTGTGTGTGTGTGTGTGTGTGTGTGTGTGTGTAATTAGCCCCTTCCCTCTGATTGTTTTACACAGTAACACTCCTCCTCCCTCTCCCCACCTCGCTTTCTAAGTTTCACAACAAACACACACACACAATGGAAGCACCGTTTTAACAAGAAAAAATTAATCTCTCTAATGACACTGGCATGAGCGCCTACTAACAGAATCACTGCTGTAATGTAAAAAAAAAACAAATGAACCAGCACCTTACCTTTGAAAAGAATGGCGACAGAGCTGAGTTTCTGCGTGCGTGAGCGAAGCCACGGAGGGGGGTGAAAAGAGTGTGTGTCAGTGTGTTTATGTGTGTCTGTGTCAAATTATGCACACACACACACATAGGAGACGCTGAAACACAGAGGGAGATGTTGATTATACCAATAAGAGACGAGCACTAAGACCTGGGGGAGCAGGGGAGACGATTACCCACAATTCCACAGTGCAAGAGTGACGCTCGGTTTCAAAATAAGAGGCCCATGCGTGATACATGATACTCGGCACTCGTAAACCAACACTTGCTCGTTTTTTTAATCAAAATTTATAAAAAATCTTTGCTCGTCTTGCGGAACACTCGTAAACCACGTTACTCGCAATCCAAGGTTCCACTGTATATATATAAAACATATATATAAAACAATGTTACCATAGTTAACTTTTAACTTCTCCTTTCTTTGAAAAGTTTATCACAGTATGTAATTATATCATAGCAATTCCATTGCAAGGACTGTAGTGTATTTGTTGTGAGTGTATACTAAATATATTATGCCAAATTTATAAAATAATTAATTGTTTATATATTTATAATTAATACTTGTATTATATTTCATAAAAGAAATGATAACTGAAATAAAATGTTAAAGCAGTTGGGACAAGACTGAAGTTTTCCCCAGCAAACCTGCAAATGAAGCAAAGAAAGAGAAAAGTATAATGAAGTAGTTATCATAGTATTTAATTAATTATTTTTTTACATTATTTATTTATTTTTTTTCTATAATGGTCTGTATACCCAAACATGCAATCAGCAGCATTCCCTAACTGCTCCACTTCCGACTATGCTAATAATTAAATTAATTATAATTTGTTATACTATTTAAATACTGTAAATTATAAAATTAATTGTGCATCATATTATAATGCAATAATTAGTTTTCTTTAATGATATAACTATAATGCTTTAAAAAAATGTTAAATATTAATTTTTTTCCCCCCTCATTATTGTATTCCCTTTCTTTACCATTAACAAGAAATTTTCTAGATGCAGAAAAAATAGCCATCATGCTAAAACGCTAACCTACTGTAGATAATACGCACTAGCGTATTACACCTGAGAGTGCATAAAAAAATGCTGCTTACCTGGACTGACCCTGACATCACTGATTTGCATGTGGTGTGAAGACTACAGAATTTAGATTAATTTCTGTTGATTTTGATGGCAGTCTTGGAAGGTATGTAAATGTACAGGAGGTGTGGACTCTTTTGACTATATTTTGCAGTGATGGCTGGTCTTCTTTTTGGTAATTTAGATTAAACATCTAAAAATGATGTCAGAGAAGAAACTGACAGAGAAGAGGGAGCAATGTAGCTTAGCTGCGCCACCTCCCACATCGCTGTAAGCCCTTTAACACATAGCCCAGAAATTTAGATGGTGTGTCAAAGGGTTAACTTTGACTTGTCAGCTTCCCCATACCAACCACAAAGCAAGGACTGATGTTTTAGAGCACAGTACTGTTAAGGGTAAGCAGAAACACGATATACAGTAGTACCTCATAGCTAAGAAGACCAAATGGCTCAAAGCATTGACAATGGCTGTGCACCATCCAGCAGCAAGCAAAGGAGCTTCCAATCTGGCTGGATGCAGGAACTAAACAAGAATCCCTTTGAGCAGTAGCATAATGCATCTCAACACAAACTGCAAACAAACACAAAACACCATGACAAGCCCCCGCCTAGGGTGCAGGACTGGTGTCAAGTGTAAAGTGGTAAGGAGAAGGTACAAAAATTTGCCTCCCTATATTGCTATAGGAAAGATGATGTAACTGGCAAACAACCATCACTGATATACAGTACAGGCCGACAGACACTGAGTAATACCATAATCTATTTGTTCTCAGCCCACCCATCATCCAGCAGCAGCCTGTGACCAAGAACTGTATGAAGGTGGACTCAGGAAGCATCAAAAGGAATTCGATAGTGTTTGTTCACTCTATTTGGATCCTATAGAGTGAGTAAGCTTGAGAAAAGATAAAAGAGATGCTCTCTTTCTCTCACTTTCTGTTGAGCTGTCTTTTAAGCTAACAATTTGGTTGAAAAGAGGAGACCTCTTATCTGAAGTCATAATGAGAGAATGCTCACATCCCTAATGCCTTTCTGGTCACGTTTACTTTTACATTTTTGTCAGTGGTACAACTGGGCCTCCATGAATTGTACAACTTTGTAACTTAGTTTTTTCAGGAAGTGAATCCATGGACAGCTTAAACAGCAAAAACTGTCAATGTCACAGTAT
>JAAGKR010007134.1:0-38629 GCA_011419295.1 Clarias macrocephalus | reverse complement strand
ACAAACTCAAAAATTGATAGCAGTTAGGGTTAAGGGCCTTGCTCAAGGGCCCAACCTGGCTGAGCTGGGAATTGAACTGCTGATCTTCCGATCAGTAACTCAGTGCCTTAGCCCTCTGAGCCACCACTGCACACCAGCCGTGTTTAATCCCTAATAGGAGAGGCCGCCTAGCTAGTGAGCGAGGAGCGATATTGATTTGGCCGCACTAGCCATTCAATTATTTAGATTTACAGTACTCAATGTGTTTAATTACTTTGAGCATTAGGGTTTACAGTGTAGTGAACTTGTTTTAATGTTCAACTGCAGTGTTTTTTTTTTTTTACTCATTATTGTACAGCAAATATCAATAGCTCTGAATCAGATTTTTCATGCTTGTTGTATAAAATACACAGATGTGGGAATTACCATTACTGTAGTATTTCTTCGCTACAGCATATTGTTTTGACTTTTTTATGACTTAATTATTTTTTAAAACCAAGACGATGGAAAATGTCACTTTGCGCCACGAATTTCACGAATTACTTTGAAATGCGACTGATTTATTTTGGCCACTGTCGTTTTGTCGCAGCGATAAGCGGCGGTAATAGATATTCCCCTCTTCACACCTCTGTAATTGTATTTGTTGACTTAAAACTTTTTTTTTCTATTAAGGTTTCCGTAATTATGTCTAATAATGACAATATAACAGTCAACATTTCATACATACAGTGGGTGGCAGTAGCAAGACGACAGCTGTCATGAAACGCTAAAGAAACAGTAGAGCAAGACGCATTAAACTGCACATGCGCAAACTTAACTGACTCTCCGCCTGTGTGCGCTACCTCCTGCAGTTTTGTTTGCTTTGACAGAGGGATATTTAGGCTTTGCAGAAACTTGAAAAAAAAACATTTGTATTTGATAGCAAAAAATAGGGGTAAATTATGTTAATGTTATGTTAATATGGTAAATTAACTATTTTTTAGTTGGTATTATTGACCTTAAGAACAAGATTGTGCATTTTCCTTTAATTGTTTTTCTTTTCTAAGATTCATACAGTGAGAACCTTTTTTTTCTATTTTTTTGTGGGTGACATGATTTTTTTCTTATGTAAAACATGTCCAGAAAGAAAAGTTGAAGATAACCAAATTTAATGTTGTTTTTTTGCTAAACACACATTTTTTCCCCCTCATTAAATGTGTCAAAGTTGACAGTTGAAAATGTTGGGAAAAAAGCATGTAATGTTGCATTTTGTGTACAGTATGACTTTTGTATTGTTGGACCATAATATTCTCAGTTTCTCGATTTCTGTGCTGCATTTCAAACAGTGCAAATAATTATTATCAAAATTTGATTACAATGGTCCAGACCTCAGTTACATAAGCCATCCCTTACAAAAAATAATTGCAGTTTTCAAGTGTACCTGCAGTACATATGCAGGAAACGCAGTGATTTGGACACGAAAACACTGCATTTTTTCTTAATACTGCAGTAATGCTCCAATAACAACTATAGTAATACTGTAATAATACTGCAGTAATACTGCAACAACTACTGCAGTAATACTGCAACAACTACTGCAGTAGTACTGCAACAACTACTGCAGTAATACTGTAATAATACTGCAGTATACGTATAATGCAGTAATACTGCGATATAATGCAGTAATAAGGCAATAATCCTGTGACCATTACTGCAATATTAAGAAAAAATGCAGTGATTTGGACACAAACTCTGATACTAGCAATGTAATACTGCAATACTACAGTTAATATTAAACAGCTACTGCAGTTAAAATAGTAGTTGTACTGCAAATAAAATGTATGGGTATACGCAATTTGAATAAAGCTGAAAAATTACTTACAGTATTTCTATAAATGTGTGATGTACAGGTAGTGTAATACAACTACATTACAACAAAATTGCAATTCATTTTATTATTTAATAAAAAAAATCAATAAAGCAACACACTTAAAACATTAAAAACAACTAAAAACAGACCATGAAAGCACTTTAACACTTAGCAATATTACTGTTCAACAGTGCTGCTGCTAGGAGACACTGCTGTCAATCAGTGTATGACTGGTCAAGTATGTGAATATATGACAAAGCTTGAGGTGTGCAGCTGGAAACCTGGAGAGGTTTTACGCCTCCTCATTCTTCAACTTTGTTTGAATAAACACTTTCACTTTAAAGGTGTTCTTGAAAAGCAAACAGCAAGACAAATATTCATTATGAGGTGTGTAAAAAAACACATTTGAATAATTAAAATGAAGTCATTCTATATAAACTCAACATTACATGATTTACTGTCATTATGTCCTAAACTATTGCTAAATAATGGCTCGAGTTTGCTGTTTTTGATAGCAACCCTGTTAATTAAGATTTCATTATGTAATGTGAATGTGATGACTCTGGCATTGGGCTTTGGTTTAGAGATTCAGACTTATAATCACTCTGGTTGATTATATGTGGAATGACCAAATATTATTAAAATATTAACTCAATTTACTCACCTCTAACAGCTGCTGTTTGTTGGGCTGGGAGGGTCCCCTTAGTGCCATGTGCGGAGTTTGAGGCTTTCCGGATTCTATTAACAAAAGACAACCAATAAAGCAAATGCTTATCAAGAAGAAAACTCAGAGAAGTGTTTTGTTGTCCGAATGAGCACCATTGGATTCATAAAAAGAAAGTGGACCATTGGTAGACTGTGTGAGATTTTAGATAATCCTGTAATATTTTATCAGGTAAAATCCAACCACACCTTTGTTCCACAGAGTGATGTCCACCTCTCGACGTCTTTATAAAACATGAAGACAAACAAGTTTAAAACTGACTATGCAAAAATATAAATGTGTTCTGAGAACCCCACACCTGACAAAAAAATATTATTACACGCCCAGCCAAATCTGAATGATTAAAAAAAAAGGTCACAAACTTAAAATTTGTTTTTAGTAAAGGAAAATAAAGGGATGAGAAAAACTGTTTCCTACCAGGAGTGAAGTCTCCCAGGGTCTAATGCTGACCTCCTGGCCTTCTCCCTCTTCCCCTTTCCCAGAGTTGCTCTGAGGTGATAAGAGGAACACTGGAGAGGAACACAGTCCTCCTCTCGATCTTCTCTCTCGTGTAAGGGCTGATGGACGACTACAGAAACAAACACAGGACGTTTACAGCCGAATCATTTTATTCACTTCTTAACCCCTCTCACATTGTGTACTGTTACACATTAAGAAATCAACTTGCACCTATATGGTCTATAGTTAAACTGAGCTATACATTTACAACTGAATCCAATGCTAGCAGTGGGATACCTCAGGTTAACCTAGCTAGCATGCTAACAGTATAGCAGTTAACATTAGAAAACACGAACACATTTAGGACAATGCCATTAACACCGCATAGCGATAGAATAAAATAACTAGTTAAATAACTTATATATATCATGTTGTAAAATAATAAACGTTACTTAAGGTCCCACTCACCACTTAACTGAATGATGTGACCGGGCCATCGCTCAGGTACGGCTGTGTTCCTCCTCCACGACACGCCCCCTTTCTAGATTCTTTGTGGATCACTTTGAATAACTGGAGACTGTTGAACTTGTTAGTTTTTCAACTTACTTAAAGAGAAGAAGAATAAGTGTTACCAGAGAGTCAGAGCCCCGAGTCGCGGGCCCGGGGACTTGAAGAAAAAGAAGAAGAAAAAATGGTCTCGGTTCTCTTTAAGTAAGTTGACTCAAAGTTATTCAAAGTGATCCACGTTTTTTAACCACACTGTTCTCCTGTTGATAATAAATAAATATCCCTGTCTTAAACACAAACACCTTGAAATGTATCCCCTCACCAAGCATAACTTTCAAATAAAAACACACTGAACAAATCCTTACAATGAATAAATACATACATATATAAATGAAATAAAGAAATGAAATAAACAAATAAATAAAATAAACAAATAAAATTTAAATAAATGAAATAAACAAATAAATAAATAAATGAAACGATGTCTAACGCATAAGCATCATTACCCCCCCCCCCCCTTTTTTATCATTCCTCTAGGTCATAAAACGTCGTAAAGGTCATTCAAAGGTCATCCAAAGGTCATAAAAGGTCATAAAAGGGGCAATAAAACTGTCAAAAAGCGGTTTGACAAAAGGTGGTTAGGTATTATTTTATTAGGAATTGTTTCAGTGCAGGAGTTTCTGCAAGAAAAGTTGTCCTCTGGCTTATGCCCTAGTACTCTCAGAATGTATGTAGCTGCTATTTCGGCTTGTCATGTTCTGACCGATGGGGTTTCTGTGGGAAAGCACCCTTTAGTTGCCCGTTTTATTCATGGGGCTAAACGGTTGAGGCCGCTCACTAGAGCGACGGTCCCTTCGTGGGACTTAGCTATTGTGCTCGAAGGTTTGATTGACACCCTATTCGAACCACCAAAGTCAGCGCCTCTGTGGCGCCTATGGCCATTACTTCTTTGAAGAGAATTGGAGATCTGCAGGCTTTGTCAGTCTCCTCATCCTGCCTAGACTTTGCCCCTGGGCTAGTCAAAGCTATTCTGCATCCTCACCCGAACTATCTTCCGAATGTTCCATTCTTGACCATGCACCCAGTTGTTCTCAAAGCCTTCTGTCCTCCACTTTTTACAGCTTCGGAGCAGGAAAGACTTCACTTACTGTGTCCAGTACACGCTCTTCAGATTTACGTCCACCGCACTAGCCAGTGGCGTAAGTCAGAGTAGCTTTTCATTTGCCATGGGGGCCACAACCGGGGGGCGGCCGCCACTAGACAAACGCTTTCATATTGGGTAAGAGACATATTGCCCTACCCTACGAGGTGCATGGTCACACTTCGCCCCTAGCAGTCAGGGCTCATTTCACAAGAAGGATTGCCTCATCAATTGCTCTGGTAAGAGGTGTCCCCTTGCAGCAAGTCTGTAATGCGGCAGGTTGGTCTTCTCCGCACACAATTGTCAGATTTTATAGTTTGGATGTCCATGCTACTCCAGGCTCGCGGGTTCTCGAGTCAGCATCCTAAAGTTATGTCTGAGACCTCTTTGGCTATTGTGCACACACGCTACACAGCCTGGGGATCCAGGCACTTGGAG
This sequence comes from Clarias macrocephalus, assembly GCA_011419295.1. NCBI lineage: Eukaryota > Metazoa > Chordata > Actinopteri > Siluriformes > Clariidae > Clarias > Clarias macrocephalus. The sequence goes on along the minus strand of JAAGKR010007134.1, from coordinate 33,553 downwards.
TTCGGCGGCATTGGTATTCTCATTCCAATAGCGTTTTCACGCAGCATCAAGTGTAGCTTTTGAAAGGGAACGTCTTGGGTTACTTTGCTGTAACACTGTTCCATGAAAAAGCGGGAACGAGATGCTGCGCTCCAATGCACACATGCTTCACAACCGGCTGAACACGGAAATGTTCCCATAGCGTTTTCATGAAGCATCTCGTTCCTGCTTTTTCAGGGAACAGGGTTACAGCAAAGTAACCCGAGACGTGTAGTTGTTAGCACTGTTGCCTTGCACCTCCAGAGTCTGGGTTCAACTCCCAGCCAGAATTAATTCCTATCTCTGTGTGCATGGAGTTTGCATGTTCTCCTCGTGCTTGGTGAGTTTCCTTTGCATACTCTAGTTTCCTCTCACAGTCCAAAGACCTGCAGATTAGGTTAATTGGTGTTCCCAAATGTAGTGTGTGCCCTGCGTTGGATTGGCACCCTGTCCAGGGTGTACCCCGCCAAGTGCTCTACAAGTCTACTGCGATAGGTATACAGGCCCCCGTGACCCTGTATACAGTATGAAGTGGTATAGACGAGTAAGTGAGTGCATGTCTTTGAGTTGGTTTCTCTTTATAAAAATTATAAAAAGAAAAGAGTGACCAATCAGAAAATGCATATAATTTATAGCATTTAATATGCTATAAATTATATCTTTATTAATTGCCTTCAATTAATCAGGTGAGGCAAGTGTCTCACTATTACTGCTAAACCTTAGCTGTTGTTCTGATGACTGTGAATCTTATTGTACTGTATATATTGCATATCAAAATTTCCTGAAGTGAACATCTTGCGACTGTTTAAACACAGAAAATACAGTAAGAAGTATTAAGAGAATTTCTTTGTCAAGTTCATATAACATGGTTTATAGATCATGTGTTAAATAATTATTTATTTATAATTAAATAATTATTTAGACTTATTAGTATTAACGCTCCTTTTATTTATTATTGAATCTTTGCTGCACATTAAGCATCTGGTTACACATTAGGGAGGGAAATTGCATAAATTAAATGTTGAGAATTGGTGTGTGTGTGTGTCTGTGTGTGTCCGCGCGTGCGTGTGTGTGTGTGTGTGTGTGTGTGTGTGTGTGTGTGTGTGTGTGTGTGTGTGTGTGTGTGTCTGTGTGTGTGTGTGTGTGTGTGAGAGAGAGACAGTAAATGCAACTATCAGCTGGAGTCTGAATGCACATATGCAAAGATTTATTTTCTATATTCTAGAACAATAATGAAGTTTCCAAAGATATGAAATAACACATGCAGTGATGTATTTAAGCAACAACAACAGAAATCACCAATTAACAAACAGCACCTTAGATTAGAGCTGTTATAAAGCTTTACAGAGCATAAGTAGCAGATACATCTCAATATCAATTGTTCAAAGGTGATTATTGTGTATTATGAACGCCTTGAGCATCGTTTTACAGTGTAGAAAGAAAAAAAAAGTGATGAAAGACCATGGAGTTAAACAGGGTATACAAACTTTTGACTAACAGTATAATTCTTCGACATACATGTAAGGCTAGCTGGATGAATTCTATGGGACATAAAGATACATTATTTACACACAGTATCAGAATTTTTTTATACAAATAACTGTTGTCATATTTAAATCCTCTATAAAACCTGACAGAAAGTTTAGAATAAAAATTTGGAAGAATTCTAAGGTTATATTACATTATATACTCTAACTGTGATATAAGTAATGATATAATTCTTTGAACTGCAGAGAATCAGGAACTTCTGTAATCAGTAAATTATATATAAGATTATGAACACACATTATGTTGGGCAAGTGTTGGAAACACTTTCTCATTGTGTCTCTTTTTGCTGTGGGTTTCATTTTTTTCAACTGTTGTGCAGCGTAATGTACCAAGGTCAGATTCAGCAGCCTGCAGAAAGAAGAAGGTACACAAAGGTAATAAAATATTAATCATAAATAAAAGATAAATCAGGTTAATAACATATCTGACATATATACTAAATCATTGTGATCCTGATCTAGAAAACATCATAGTATCATATTTTCTAGATGTTTTATTGAGCTGGTGTGAGGATTAAATGACATCATAAACCGTTTGTTTATCTGAGAACCTTGAGTTTTCTTTTCTTTAACTTGTGTGCTTTCATTCTTCCTGTATTTATCAGGCCTGTTTGGTCACTTGAATGAAAATATTTAATACAAACCTCAATAATTACAAAGCAGGTAGTTTATAAATAACATTACTGTGATATTACCTGAATATTGTGAGTTTACATTTTGACAACTTTTTAAAATCTACTTTTTAAGGTGATTACAAAATCTTTAAATAATTAAGACATTTGTATTCAATTCAATTTTATTTGTATAGCGCTTTTAACAATTAACATTGTCACAAAGCAGCTTTATACAATCAAAAGAAGTAAGTTTGTATGAAATGTGAACGTGTATGAATCAAAATGATAAGTTTGTCCCTGTATAAAACCAACAGCCAACTGATTTTGTTAAAAATATTTTATATAACTATATTTACTTATTATTGATAAAACACTTTAGATACACATTTAAAAAATCTATTTATGTTGAGCTCCACAAATCTTCTAATAAGAGAATGCAAATATATAAACTTTTTTTTTTGAATTAAATCAGAATTAAGCTAAAACCAAGAAGAAATGATGGATCCTGTATAGATGCATAATCTTACTGAACTGAAGTGTTTCAACAGCTTCTTACAAACTGTAAATTATTAATAGCATTATTAATAGTTTAAGATTAATAGTTAAGAATAAGAATACAATTATTAATTGCATTAAGCATACACAATACACTTAAAGCATTCACTTACTGTCACTCACTCATCGTCTGGGGGCCTGGAGCCTATCATAGGAGACTTAGGTCACAAGATGGGGTACACCCTGGACAGTGTGCGAATCCATCGCAGGGCACACACATATACACTCACTCACACACTCATTCAGACACTACAGGCAATTTGGAAATGACAGTTATCCTAATCTGCATGTCTATGGAATATGGGAGGAAACCGGAGTACCCAGAGGAAGCCTACCAAGCAGGGGGAGAACATGCAAACTCCATGCACTCAGAGACGGGAATCGAACCTGGCTGGGAATCGAACTCGGACCCTGGAGGTGCAAGGTGACAGTGCTAACCACACTGAAAAAACAGATTTTGACCACTTTTAGATGTTACATATTTTGATCATGCTTATTTATTAGATTTTAATGTGTTATTTAATTCTTCTTATAATACTCAATTAAAATCAAGACATATTGTCCGTATTTAAAACTAATGAAATTTTCCCAATTAAAAGTAACTAGAAAAGAACATGCAAAAACGAATTCCAACACACATAGTTCTGTTTGCGCATGTCCATGACGCCATGTTGTGCTCCAGAGGCGGGATTATTTGATTTGACTCAAGCTTTCCCTGTGCAACTTCTTGGGCTCCATTAAGGCTTTCTCATTTCAGTAAGTAACTAAGCATTTTGTAACTATTGTTATGTCATATTTTTACTTTAACATGACCCTGATTACACTTCAGAATACGTTTTGATAGATGAAACGAGTATCACTGTATTTTCCGGTAAACAAAGCTAAGATAACTTAGCTAAATGTAGCTAGCATTAGATGTAAAATTAGCATGAAGTTACACTAATCATGATTCAGCGCGAGTTTTGGCATGTTACATTTTTGGGCGGTCCTCGCGGATGCTTGCGGACCTTGCAGAACTTCGCGGAACATCAGCGGAACGTTGGTGGGCAATTGCGTCGGCCAGAATGAGTTCAGGTTAACTTTTGTTTTGTTACCATGGTTGTATAGAAATATAATAATAATTATTATTACTATTATGTACAGTATGTCACAAAAGTGAGTACACCCCTCACATCTCTGCAAATATTTATGCATAAAAGTTATATCTTTTCATAGGACAACACTGCATAAATGACTCTTTGTGTCATGCACACTCGTAACACGACCGGCACTAGGACCTGGAAGTAATACGGTCGCATTTCAGGAAGCATAAAAGGAAACAAGATGGCGCCTCACATTGCTCAGTCATTGAGTCTACCCATGCTGTCTTCGATGCTATCTCCTCCATTTCGTGAGTACTCACCATTTTGGGTTATATTCCTGATTGAGTGTGTGTTGTTAGAACGCAGGTTTAATTGTGTAAACTCTTGCTCTCTACGTGAGAGAGTTCTAATAATAAATCGCATAGTTATCCTGCCTGCTCGCGCTACTTCCGCATTTGGGTTTACCATCCACGCTACACGGGCTAACTGCTAGTCTTCTGATCATCCTCCGGTTGCTTTGTGACACTTTGACACAATGAAAAGTCGTCAGTGTAAAGTTTGTATAGCAGTCTGAATTTATTGTCCCCTCAAAATAACTAAAAATGCAGCCAATAATAGCTGAACCCCTGGCAACAAAAGTGAGTACACGCCTAAGTGAATATGTACAAATTGAGCTTAATTAGTCATTTTCCTTCCCCTTTGTCATGTGACTCATTAGTGTTACACTGTCTCAGGTGTCACCAGATAGCAGGTGAGTTAAATTTGGTATAAAATCTCTTCCACTCTCTCAACCTGGCCACTGAAAGTTCAACATGGCAAACAACTCTCAGAAGACCTGAAAAAACTAATTGTTGCTTTACATAAAGATGCCCGAGGCTATAAGAAGATGGCCAACACTCTGCAACTGTGCTGCAGCACAGTGGCCAAGACCATCCAACGCTTTAAGAGGACAGGTTCTTCTCAGAACAGGCCTTGCCATGGTCAGCCAAAGAAGCTGAGTGCACGTTCTCAGCGTCAGATCCAAAGAGTGGCTTTGGAAAACAGACAGATGGGTGCGTCCAGCATTGCTGCAGAGATTGAAGGGATGGGAGGTCAGCCTGTCAGTGCTCAGACCGTACGCCACACACTGCATCAAACTGCACTGCATGGTTGTCGTCCTAGAAGGAACCTTCTTCTAAAGATGATCCACATGAAAGCTCGCAAACAAAAAACAACTCCAACACCCACCTCAATGATGTCTTTTTTCTTTTTTGTTAAAATATACAGAATATCAAAGGAGATGAGATCCTGGAATACCTGCAGAAAAGCAACATGGGCATCTATGCCATCAACAAGGAGGGTGGAGAAATTGGACATTATGATGACATTGGGATTTTCATTGAAGGAGTGATTGTTCTGGAAAACATTGGCTCTGGAGCCCGAGCTCGTGCCATGATGCTAGGCGTCATCTATGCGCTGAACTTGGCTTAGCCTAAGGAGCTGAGATACTACTACGAATTCATTCAGAAGGTCCTTCAGAAGCTGACCCCCCCAGAGTCCTTGGACTAAAGAACAAACTTAGTTTTTTGTAGGACTACAGGAATTCTTCAGTCAGACTGCTGTGTTAAGCCATATTCTTGTTTCTGGCTGGGGGATAGGGAGCTTTTGATGTACAGGAATATACAGCTCCAAAAAATGAGAGATGTTAAAAGATTAACAACAAAGTGAGTGCAAAACAGAAATACATTTTATTTTTACCCTTCAAAAGTTTTGGTATTTTGTGAAACATTCTCTTGAAATGAAAATTGCAACAGTGCAGTGTATCAACATGATCGGGCTGTCCATGATTATTGTCTCCCCACTATGGACAGTTCTGGTACATTTTGTTTTTATGAATGGTCTTGCTCTTTTTTGTTTGAAATTTTACTGCTAGGATTTTTTGTTTGTTTGTTTTTTCCAATGGTTACCACATGTGCATGGTAAAAAGTAATGTTGTCAAGTCATGCATGAAAGACACGATTTATTTGGGAGAACACAAATTGTTATATGTTGTCTGTGAACACTACCCTGTCTGCCTTTTCATTTCATAATTCTGTTGCCTTATACAATCTGAGTTTACTGATTATTTACCTTTTATAGAACCTCTTATCAGGTTTAGGTTTACCTCCACAGTTGATGCACATGGTTGTCTGATGGATGTAACAGTATTGAAAGTTTTTCCAAGGTCATGTGACTGCATTTTGGCAGACATTATTGCTGTGTTTATATGGCATCAACTGTAAACTTTATATTTTGAAAAAAATTAAATATATATTCATATATATTTTCAAAAAAAGAAAAAAAGTTGCAACTTACTGCCGGAGCGGACTCTACAAAGAGGCTGCATGGCCTTTTGAACATATCGGAATGGACCTGGTCGGCCCACTTCCAAGGTCTGCGAGGGGCCATGAGTACATCTTGGTAGTGATGGACTATGCCATATGCTACCCTGAGGCCCTTCCACTTCGGAAAGCAACTTCCAAAGCCATCGCCAAAGAGCTAGTGCTACTCTTTAGTCGCGTAGGCCTACCAAAGGAGATCCTTACTGATCAAGGTACCCCCTTTATGTGAAGATTAATGAAAGATATTTGCCGGCTGTTGCAAGTAAAGCAGATCCGCACCTCCGTTTATCACCCCCAGATCAATGGCCTGGTGGAGAGGTTCAATCAAACGCTCAAGAGGATGCTACGTTGAGTGATCAGTGAATGGCGGTCGTAACTGGGATCAGCTACTCCCATATGTCCTCTTTGCAATCCGAGAGACTCCCCAGGCCTCTACTGGATTCACCCCCTTCGAACTACTGTTTGGGAGGAGGCCTCGCGGTTTGCTGAATGTGGCAAAAGAGGGTCGTGAGTTAGTGCAGCGAGGGGCAACAAGCCGCAGCAACAAGAGCTGAACGAGCTTATAGAACAATTTCAAGACATGTTCTCCTTAGAACCGGGGCTCACCCAACTCGTTAAACACGACATCAAAACCCCACCTGGTATGATTGTCCGCTTACAACCCTACAGAGCCCCAGAGGCCTGCCCGCCAGCTGAAGTGGCTAAAATGCTTCGTGATGGCATCATAGAGGAATCCACTAGCCCCTGGTCCAGCCACATTGTCTCTGTATCGAAGCCCGATGGATCGATCAGGATATGCAACGACTTCAGGCACCTGAACCAAGTCTCTGAGTTGCCTCGAGTGGACGACCTCATTGAGCGGCTGGGAACGGCACAGTTCATATCCACACTGGACCTAACCAAGGGGTACTGGCAAGTGGCCCTCACAGCTGACGCTAAGGAAAAGACTACCTTTAGTACTAGACAGGGCCACTGGCAGTACAGGGTCCTCCCCTTTGGCTTGCATGATGCGCCAGCAACTTTCCAGCGTTTAATGGATATCCCACTCCGCCAACATGGGCAGTATGCCGCAGCCTATCTGAATGACGTTATTATCCACTCTGGCAACTGGGAGGATCACCTTTACCACCTGAAAAGGGTCCTTGAAGAACTCAGAAGGGCCGACCTGACATCAAATCCAAAAAAGTGCCACCTGGGACTGACAGAAGCACAATACCTGGGTTACTGTATCGGCCGCAGGCTGCTGAAACCACAAGTAAAAAAGCGAAAAAAAGAAGCAGTCCGCACTTTCTCACCACCGATGACAAAAAAGCAGGTGCGTGCTTTTCTGGGGCTAGCAGGATACTATCGACGTTTTGTGCCTAACTTCTCCTCTGTGGCAGCACCTCTCTCCAATCTGCTCAGGAAGGGACAGCCGGAGAAAGTACATTGGACCAAAGAAACAGAAAAGGCTTTTCAGCAACTTAAAACCCACCTCACCAGCTCCCCCATCCTCCCGAACACCGACTTTGACCGTCCCTTCATTGTTTATACTGATGCATCGGAAACCGGGCTAGGAGCAGTTCTCTCTCAGGACTTTAATGGTGAGGAACACCCAATCCTGTATGTGAGTAGGAAAGGCAGCAGAGAACCTACCACCCTGGTGTCAACAGCACCCACGAAAGGGATGGTAACAAAGACTTTCCTCTATTTCTGAAAGGTTAATTTTTTATAATTGTTGTTATCAGAGATCATTTAAACATTTAGGGTATTTGGAGCCTTAAGCCAGTGATATGATCTGGCTGCTTCTTTTGGTCAGGTCTAGTCTGAGCATTATGTGCCTCAGCTGATGACCTGAATTTATACTGAATGACCTGATGGCATGGGCATTTTCCAAGATGACGATGTCAGAATTCTTCGGCTCAATTTGTGAAAGAGTGGTTCAGGGAGAATGATACATCATTACCACACATGGATTGGCCACGACAGAGTCCAGATCTTAACCACATTGAAAGTGTTTGGGATGTGGTGAGATGAATTTACTCAGCAGTCCGATTCTCATAGGAACTCTTATAAGGGTTTGCAAATGCATTGTCACAAAGCAGCTTTAAGGTATCAAAAAAAAAGTTGGAAATAACTTTGAAAAATGTAAGGACATACAGTATAAGTGATAATTATCAGCTTGTTCCTAATGAGCAAACTGTGGGTGACGGTGGCAAGGGAAAACATCTTGAGATGACAATTGAAAGAAACTTTGAGAGGAACGAGACCCATGCTCATTTTATGTCAGATAAATGTGATTGCATCAATGATCTTTTCAGTGTTATACAGAAAGTTATGGGTTCCTCTACTGTCTTTGGGAGATTTTGCATCTTTTATTTTTACCTCTGGCTTACTGATCTATAAGGGTGCTTTGTGACCACTGTTAAAAGTCTTATGTAATAATAAATCACAATTTAATTGCAGAGTACAATAATACCTCTCCACAGATACTGTATGTTCCACAGACTAAATAAATGCATTCGCAGGGGAGTGGAGGCTCTTATTTTGTGAAACATTCTCTTTGGATTAAAATGTTCAACCAACCTATATAAGTTTGCTTATCAGGTAATTATCCACATAAATAAGAACTTTACTTTAGAACTCGATTATATGCTGAAGCAAGAAATCAACTTTAAAATCAACTCTCTACATCTCAATTTTTTAGGACCTTTTGGTACTTCTCACACTAACTCCTTCTCCAAGCTGCTGTGCTGAACTACGCAGGTGTAGGTGTGTTTCTGCAGCTCCTCAGCTGGGACTTTCAGAATGTTTCTCTTCTGGAAGCTTCCATCCTGGTTGGGTAACGTCTCTCTGAGCTCCACGTCCTCATGCACGTCCTCTCCGTCCTTCTGCCAGGTGATCATCACTGCTTTGGGAAAGAAACCTGTAGCGTGACACACCAGCTCTGGAGAAGGAGACGAGTGTTTCTGGAACACTGACACCTCGGGAGGAACTGCAGAGACAGAAAACAGTCAGATTTATTAATGAACAAATTATACTAGGAAAATGCATTTTATACATGAAATAAATTAGACAGAAGTGTCACATGATTTTCTCCCCAGTGGAAGTGTGTGTGTGTGTGTGTGTGTGTGTGTGTGTGTAGTTACAGTAACAGATCACACACTTTACCTTTCCTCTCCAGAGTCTCTCTGCCATAAGACAGGTACTTCTTCAACCAGTCTATACAGGTTTTCTCCAGGTAGTTCTTCCAGTCATTATTAAGACTATAATTAGGATCCCACTTGTTCTTGGTGATCACAGACTGAGGTGTTACAGCGATCCAGGTCAGAGTCTTCAGATCAAAGATGATGAAATCTTCTCCATCATAACCGTACTGTGTGTATCCTCTAGTGGTGCCGTCATCATCCAGCTCACAGCCGTACATCAGCTGTACTGTGTGAACTCCTACACACACACACACACACACACACACACACACACACACACACACACACACACACACACTGTTTATCTTAAAAGGGAAGTTTATCTCCATACTGTCAGTATGAAATGACATATAGTACATTATGTTATGTTTGCATGTGTGTGTGTGTGTGTGTGTGTGTGTGTGTGTACCTTTACTGTTATTAAAGCGCTGCATTGCTATATCCAAATTGACTTTGAAGCTCTCCTGAGAACCCTGTGCAATCTGTGTGTTTCTGTTCCAGTACTCTGGATCTTCAGCATCATTCTTCAGTATCCACTCCGTCTTATGGATCATTGTCCCGATCTTACTGTCGTAGTAATTGAACTGCTCTCCATCCACCTGACCCACAATGGTGAATTCTGGGAAATTTATTCCTGGGGTAACTGCAGTGTAGATGTACTGCAGAGAGTGTGTGGCTGTAAAATAAAACAGATTTGATGAAACAAAAACAGCATCAGCTAACTTGCTTTTAACATCCTCACCAGTTTGGTGTGTAATGATACGTCCTGATATGACGGATTGTGATGCAAGATGTGGACAACCAGCACAACAGAAATGTGTTTCTTATTGTGAACGGAGTTTGAGCGTTCTATTAATTATACATCCAGTGCAAATGTACAATTTAAGCACTGAGTTGTGTAAGCTGCACTAACCATATAATACACTTCCTGGACCAAAAAAAAAAAAAAAAAACATTGTCATATTATATATATATAATAAGTGGTTTTTAACAGCACTAGCTTGTGATCCACAGTGGGCAAGAAATAGGTGCTGAAATCTATTCCTGGTTAAAATGATGCTTCAGGTGGAGCAGGAGCTTCTATTCAATTCCATCTTTGTGGAGAATTAATTAATTAATTAATTGATTTTTTTTTTTTTTTGCTCTTTCAGCTGATCCTGTAAAGGGTCGTCAATTTCTATGCAATCCTTCATTTTATTCATTTTACTAATTGCAATGAACGAAGTACAGATGTTATTCAGTATATTAAATCATCTTACCTGCAGATATCTGAAGAAAACTGCTCAGGAACAAGAACAGGACTTTTATAAGGTCAGAACTGAGCTCCATTCCTGCAGAGTTTAATCAGAGTTACTCTTGATGTGATTGTGTTAGGAATCCTTTCTGCTTTCACAAGCACAGCATCTACAAAAACCTGATTGCACTGCAGTTTTTAGTTAATTTAATCCCAGTTTTATTAAACACACACACAAAAAAAAAACAGGAAGAGAAACTGCTCTGATCCACAGATGGGTCATGACATTTCTTTTTTGTTGCAATCTTGACATGGATGTATTGATGACTTTATGTTTTTCCACTATCATGAAATCTAACATGTTTTCTTCCTTAGTAAAAGGATGTGTTACTGCACTGAAATGCATATGAACAGAGAATAAACAAGTTCATCTGTCTCCACCTGTCTCACCATCAGCCCCTGCTTCAGTCCCTCGCTCTGATTCAGCTGCACCCACATCATCTTCATCGCACATTCACTTCTACTTCTTTCTCTTCTCTCATTTCCTCATTTCTTTCTTCTGTGTACTTCTCTCTTTCTCTCTCATGATCTCTCCTGCCTGCTCACTTCTCCTTCTGGATCTCTCCTCATATCTTTCTCCTGCATACACACATAACACACAAAAACATGTTTACTCTGAAAAGCACTTGGTTCACATGCACTTGTTCCCTTTTCAGTCTGGTTTCTCTCGAGGTTTCTTCCCCTTTAAAGATCTTTTATTGCTAAAAAAGACTTTAATGTTCTGTGGAGTCTCTCAGACATCCAGGTCGTGGTTCTCCCAAAGGTGCTGTTCAGTGGCAACCCAGCTATTTATTTATTTATTTATTTATTTATGAAGATACTGTATTTCATTTCTCAACTGAAAGCCTTCATGTCTATCATCACGTGTGGATGATATCGTGTGAAATCACCTTTGGAGTGATGAAAGATTAAAGCAGGTGATGTCTTAGTGCACCTTCTAGTGCTCCAAGTTGACATGAATAAACAAAAATGCAAAACATGATTCGGTATAACGGGGATTTGATATGTTGTAACTTTGTGAACAATGTGAGGTGTAAAATAACACATTTTTATTAAATACTGAGCTTTAAGTGATAGACTGAACAGGACATGCTGTGTTTAGTTTGCAGGTTGTTTCCTCTTCAGCTCGAGATGAATGGAATCCTTTATTTATAGAAACCCTTACAGCAGCTCCTAATATGGTGCATTAGTGGTTAGCACTGTCACCTTGATGCTCATGATGTCTGAACATCTCTACCTTGGTCTCATCACGTCAAAAGATAAGGTTTCAGGACGTTTGTGGTTTGTTCAGATGCAATGTTGCAAAGCTGAGTCATATTGTCATCATGTTTTGGGGAAAATGGGCTTTTCCATGAAATCCATACTTCTTTAGTCTATTTCTGATTGTGTGATCATGAACATCATCATTTACTGTGCCTACAGAAGCATGTAGGTCAGATTGTGTAGCTCTGGAGGTTTTTTTTTTTTTTTTTGTAAATCAGCCTTGGTGTTCTTCAACCCCAGATGGCATGAAATGGTCACTAACAATAACCTTGTGAAGAATAAGGTCCACTGTGCTTGATGTGCGTTCATACATTGTTCAGTGCTTCCATCCAGTGTCGCCACTCCGCTACATCCTCGCAGGTTTTTTTTTTTTTTTTTTTTTTTTTAAATGAAGTAAGCAACTGGCTGCAGAGGTCCAACCACGAAGTCCCAGGTATTCTCTTTTGATTGACTGGGCAGTCATGGAGGTCTACTGTAGGCATTTGGTTCTATTCTTTAGCAGATATGTGAGAGGAGAAAAAATTGATCAAGCAGAGGAAAAAATGAGCAAATCCCAAAAAGCGCTGTAGCTCAGTGATGGCTGTAGAAGTGGGCACCTCTCTGAATGGTAATGGATAGTACCAGTCCCCCAGCACACACCCCATTTCTCTCCCTTGACCTACATTTGATGTTTTCATGTTCCAGGAGACATGTTACACTGTAAACCAGAAAAAAGTTGGCAAAACTCAAAAAAATTGAGGTAATCAGTTACATACATTTTTTTAAGTAATGATGTTTCCAATTTTAAGTAAACAGAACCATCAGTGTTTGAGTTTGTTGTACTCATTCATATTAATCGTTATTTACTTGCATTAGCCTACAGTAACTCATACTATCATTTTTTTTAGTTGTTGCAAATTAAATAAATTGTTGTTGGTCTTTCACCTGCTCCTGGCAATGGTCACCACAGCGGTTTGTCACAAGTTTTTACGCCAGATGCCGTTCTGAACACAACCCTCCCATTATTATCTAGGCTTGGGACAGGCGCTTCATCCAGTGGTTGGGAATCGAATCCAGGCGAAAATCCTCCCACTGAGCCACCAGAGCTCTGGTACTTTAGGTTGCCCAGATCGATCCACCATCTTGATTAAAACAATTCAACGTGGGCAGTTCACATGTGCATTGATGACGTCAGACACAAAATCGCCAGGCTGCAAGACTTTAAGTTGGTGGAACTTTAAGGATACAGTTACTGTGGCGTAAAATATCAAACTTGTTCAGCTAACTTGAAAAGTGTCATTTCTACAAACTCATGAATACCAAAAAGTTCTAAATACTCATCAAGGTCTATTAATTTGAACCAGTTGTAATTATTTAAGTTACCAGTACTCAATGTGTTTAATTACTTTGAGCTTTAGAGTTTACAGTGCAGGATGCTTAGACCTGACAAATGAGGGTGAGGAAATCAGGGGAGTAAACCAGGATGAAAACAATGACAGTAATGATAAACCTCTGCAGAATGTTGCTCAGTGCATTAGGTGATAAATCAATCAATCAATCAATAATTTAAAAAAATCAATAAAATGTTTTTTAAAAAACTCAATAGAACAAAAAAGAGTTGAGTTCATTGGGGGTTTTAACTATTGGTCAGTTTTAGAGCGTTTTTTTCTCTGAACTTTACAGCCTTTTTTCTTTGAGGCGAACTGAACAAACCCACCGCTTTAACCTCAGGCAGTGTCCATTTCTGAGAAGCAGTGTATATTATTTCTACCCACAAAGCTTTCATTTTACACAACTCCTACTTCTGAATCAAAATGACACAGATGCCTTTTTTAAACCAGAAAACCCAAAACCACAAAATTTGTTCCCCTTCATTTAACTTTGCATCATTTCGTGCAGTCAATGTTACTCATGAATGTTGATTTCACCGTGGTTTATCTTTAGAGTATTGCACATTATTTTTTTTAATGCAATTACCACACATCACTGAGCTGCAGCACACACAGTTTTGTTAGTGTAAACCTGCTAACACTCAGATCATTTGAATGAGACGCCGTACAAAACCTGTGCCATTTTGCCACCAGTATAACAAAATCTAGGTTGTTACAAAGTAGGTTAACCCACGCAGAACATCTATTTGTTTTTTTTTTTGTTTTTTTTTTAAACCATTAAACACAAATTGATGTCACGATTGACATCAGACTTTTCGGTACATTGCTCACACAGCAGCACTGCACAGAGAGACGCTCATCATTTACAGCAGGTCTTCAGATAGCCATTTCCTTTGAACACTAAACAGAAAACCATACGTGTGTTTCTCAACTGACCAGAACAGCAAAAGACGGCTTCACCTTCATGCTTTTTAAAAAAAAAAAAAAATTCTGTCACGGGTAAGTGTAAAAGATGTTATTTATTGCTTTATTAATTAAACACATTCTTAGCCTGAATATTCACCACATTACAGCGCTCCCAATAAAACCTCACAGGACAAAATATTGTTAACATGAACAGAAAATGTGTAACTAAAGAATATGAATTATTGTTTAATGATTATTTAGATACACACCGCATGGCTGAGGTCACAATAAACAAATTGTCTGATCATAGCCGATCTGTAGGCAAATACAACCTTGGATGAACGTTTTTCACAAAAATGTAGGCAATGCGAAGTACCCCCCATTATTTAATAGCTCCAGTAGATAGTAGATCCACCTTTACCTGCCATAATGTGAAGTTATAGTTTTTACAACATTACTTCAGTTAACTTATGCATAGCGATGTTAAGGTCCCGCCACACCATTTCAATCGGTTTAAGGTCTGGACTTTGACTAGGCCTTTTTTGATTCTTTTATTTTTCATCCATTCTGATGTAGGTCTACTGATGTGCTTCAGATTATTGTCCTGTTCCATCACTGAATTTCTACCCATTTTAGCTGTCAGACAGATGGCCTCACATTGGCCTCTAGAATACTCTGGAATTCAGAGGAGTTCATGTAAAACTTAATGCCTGCAAGGTGCTCAGGTCCTGCGGCTGCAAAAACAAGCCCAAATCTTCACCCCTCCACTGTCGCGCTTGTCAGTGGTTATGAGGTATTTCTGCTGAAATGCTGTTTGGGTTTCCACAAACATGGTATTTATCCATAGGACAATTCTTGTGGTTTGGCATCAAGCTTCCATGTTTCTCCTGACAACCTTTCCAAGCAAACCGTACTTGTTCAGTCTGCTTCTAATTGTGCGGTCATGGACTTTGGCACAGCTGAACATTTAACATGCTCATTGAGGCCTATAGTGTCTGAGATCTAGCACTTTGATGTCAAAACATTGTTTTTGTTTTCTTTTCTGTATCCTTTTTGACCTTGTTTGTTTGTTTTCAATAAAATTGTAAACAAAAATCACTAAGAACTGCTGTGTAACCAGGTTTTTGCATGATGTCCTGCTTGCAGTAGCACAAATGATTATATAAAACCAAATATAAATATATTTTACCAAGATGATTGCCTGCAAATCCACTTAAAGAGTAACTCTGGTTAAACTCTGCAGGAATGGAGCTCAGTTCTATCCTCAGAAAGGTCCTATTCTTCTTCATGGGTAGTTTTCTTCTGGAATTTGCAGGTAGGAGTTATTTAATATACTGAATAACGTCTGTATTTTGTTCATGTGTATGTTATATAAGTCAGGAGCGACACACTTCAGGTCATGGTGTTATATAATCCACAGTGAGGAAGGTGTGATGAAGTTACTGTTCCACACTGAAGTCGATTATTTTTCTCTTACATCATGACCTGAAGTCTGAGTTATAGCAAAGACATCATCGCGCACAGTATGTCTGTGTGTTCATTTCACTGTGTGCACATGTGTGTGTGTGTGTGTGTGTGTGTGTGTGTGTGTGTGTGGTACAGGAAATGAGAGACTCACTGTTTTCTGTCTATTAGTTAGTAGTAGTGCAGAATCATTTTTCTCTTCTGTTCTCCCGCGGTAAAAATGGGAATAAATGCACTATAGGCCTCCACAGTAAGTAGTTGGACTATTAAGGTTTCAAAATGGATGATATATATATGAAATGGAATGAAGGGATTTCTTTCTCCTCACTATTACTTCCTCTTTATTTAAATATTCTAATATATAAATATCTGTCACGTTTCTTATGATGATGTAGGCGAGGCATAGATGCAGAGGTGAAGATGTTTCTTTAATGATGTTTTAATAAGAAAGAAAGAAAACAAACAAGCAGACTTAACATGAAAATAAAGCAAACTGGATTCTAAACAAAAGAGAACTAGGAACTGAACTAAACTAAACAGGCATAAAACAATTGATCAAACAAACCAGCATTTCTCACGTCTCATTCCAACAGATGCAAGACAAAAGAAACTGAAAATCCAGGCTTCTTATAGCCACACTAATCAACCATTCACCTCGGTGCAGTTGAGTAACCTCATCACCTGACCGAGGTGCATTCTGGGAAATGAAGTCAAACTTAAGAAAAACTACAAAAGAAACAAAAATTCTCTGGGCGCCAGGCGCCCTCTAGGGGTCATCCCCTGACAATATCCATGCTAATTATCTGTAAAACTGCCTATTATTATCTGTGACTATTGTCTGAACAGTTGTGCAAATATTTGAGTAAATGAATTGAATTAATAAGCACATATCTACATGTATAACTAAATAGTGAATAGTTCAGCTACTATAGCAGTTAATAATCAGGATTTGTAGCTTAAAAGGCAGTGGGACTTTAAAAAATTGTTTCATCAAATCTATATCATTTTACAGACACGCACTCTCTGCAGTGCTTCTACACTGGCATCACACCAGGAATAAATCTCCCAGAATTCACTGCTGTGTGTCTAGTGGATGGGGAACAGGTTGTGTACTATGACAGCAACACCAGGAAGACGATCCTGAAGACAGAGTGGCTCAAGAGACTAGATGCTACTTATCCATATTACTGGAACAGACAGACACAACAAATGCTGAGTCACCAAGAGGATCTGAAAACACTCTTGTCTACAGTAATTCTACTCTATAGTCAGACTAAAGTAAAGATGAACACATTCAGAGCTTTTACAGGTACAGTAAAATGTCAGTAATGTCAGTAATGCTTCCCATGAACTTTTCCATATTTTATCAGGTTACAATCACAAATGTAAATGTATGTTATTGGGATTGTATGTGATAGACCAACAAAACGTGGTACATAATTTTGGAGTGGAAGGAAAAATTATAAATAGTTTTTTTTTTTTTTTTTTTTTTTTTACAAATAAAAATCTGAAAAGTTTGGCATGTATTTTCATTCAGTCTGCTTTACTCTGCTTCCCCTAACTTTAATCCAGTGGAACCAATTTCCTTCAGAAGTGACTTCATTAGTAAATAGAGACCAGCTGTATGTGATTTAATCTCAGTTTAAATACAGCTGTTCTGTGAAGCCCTGTAGGTTTGTTAGAGAAAATAGTGAACAAACAGCATCATGAAGCCCAAGGAACACAGCAGACAAGTCAGTAGTATCTATGACTTTAGACTGTCACCCCTAGGATGTTCCTCTTTACTCTCATGCTGCCATAGCTCAAGCCAGCTAATTGACTGTCTGCACCTGTGTCATGCGTATTCCTAACACGACCAGCATGAGGAACCGGACGTGGTACGGTCGCGATTCAGGAAGAATAAAAGGAGACAAGATGGCGTTTCACATTGCTCACTCATTGAGTCTGCCCATGCCGTTACCGATGCTTTGTCAGTTTCTACATGAGTACTCACTTTCTTGGGTTTCGCTTTCGATTGAGTGTGTGTTATTAGAATGTGGGTTTCGTTGTGTAAACTCTTGCTCTCGCTGTGAAAGAGTTTTAAAAATAACTAGCGTGGTTATCCTGCCTGCTCGTGCTGCTTCCACGTTTGGGGTAAACCCAGTGGATTACGCTCTGCGATGTGGTTAACTGGCATGCCGAGCTGATCCCCCGAGGTCAACACAAACTACATCTCGACAGACTATCGAGACCTGGCACTTGGTAAGTGTTCTGTAAAAGAAGCGCCACCCATCTCCCTTCCATCGCCCCTACGACCTAGTGATCAACCTTCAGCCGGGTTCCGTCCCGCCCCGTGGCCATCTCTACCCCCTATCCTCCTGCTTCTCCAAGGCACCATCCGGCCCACCTCCTCAGTGTTCTTCTTTGTGAAAAAAAGAGGTGGTGACCTATGCCCATGTGTCGATTATCGGGGGCTCAACAACATCACCATCAAGAACCGACATCCATTGTCTCTTACCAACTCTGCCCTGGACGCCCTCTCTGGTGCCACCATTTTTACTAAGTTGGACCTCCGGAGCACCTACAAATTGGTGCGCATCCGAGAGGCCGATGAGTGATAGATGGCCTTCATTACCCCCACAGGACAAAAGCCTGGTCATCCCCTTCGGATTTTGCACTGCACCGGCCGTTTTCCAACAATTCATCAATGACGTTTTCAGAGACATGTTAAGCCGCTGGGTGTTTGTCTATCTAGACAACATCCTCATCTACTCGCGAACTGTCAAGGAACAGGTCCAACACGTCAGAGCGGTCCTTAAGAGATTGCTCTCCCACCAGCTGTACTGTAAGTTGGAGAAGTGCACTTTTCACGAGCACTCCACCACGTTCCTGGGTTTTGTCATCTCGCCCCAGGGTGTGGCCATGGACCAGCAGAAACTGGAAGTTGTGTGTCATTGCTCCTACCCAAGACCCTCAAACAACTCCAACGGTTTCACGGGTTTGCGAATTTCTATCGTCGCTTTATCCGGGACCACAGGACAGTTGCAGCTCCCCTAACCGGCCTGACTCGTCCATCTTCTTATCCCTTCAACCTCAACCCGACTGCTATCTCCGCCTTCCACGAACTCTGTCACCACTTCACCACTGCTCCCATCCTCCTCCATCCTGATGCTGACAAACCATTCGTTGTGGAGGTGGACGCTTCGGATGTGAGCGCCGGGGCTGTTCTCTCCCAGCGAGGTACAGACCAGAAGCTGCACCCTTGCAGCTTCTTCTCCAAGAAATTTGACCCCATTCAGCAGCGATACAGAGTAGGGGACCGTGAGCTGCTGGCCATAAAGTGGGCCTTGGAGGAATGTCGACACTGGCTCTAGGACCGATCACCAGAATCTCATCATCATCCGCACTTAACCCAAGACTGGTGCGCTGGGCACTGTTCTTTGAGAACTATATAATTTTCACCTGTCATACCGCACGGGGTCCAAGAACACAAAGGCCGACGCCCTTTCTCGACAATATGAGGAAGGCGTCCCCCGGTGGATTCCGCGCCTGTCCTACCACCCACCAAGATCATCGCACCACTTTGTTGGGACTTAGAGACGTGGGTTCGCCAGGCACAGACTGCGGAGACTGAACTGGCAGGGGTGCCGCCTGGTCGACTCTATGTGTCCAACGCCATCAGGACTGATGATATTCAATGGGGACACTCCTCCCTCCTCTCTAGACACCCCGGGATGCGATGTACACTCAAATTCATTCAACGCGCCTTCTGGTGGCCAACCATGACCAGGTATATAAACGAGTTCATCCAGGCGTGCCCAGTGTGCACCAGGGCCAAGGATATCAACCAACCATCGGCAGGTAAACTCCAACCACGTTCCCTGATGGCCCTGGATGCACATTGCCGTCGACTTCATCACGGGCCTACCGGTTTCCGAAGGGAAAACCACCATCCTTACCATCGTCGACTGGTTCTCCAAAGCTGTACACCTGGTGGCCCTCTCCGGACTCCCATCAGCTAAAAGGACAGCTGAGCTGATACTAGAACACATAGTCCACCTGCATGGGTTCCCAAAGGACATTGTCTCAGACAGGGGGACCCAGTTCATGTCACGGTTCTGGAAGGCCTTCTGCCGTCTGATCAATTCCACCTGTAGTTTGTCTCCCGGCTACCACCCTCAGACTAACGGTCAGACGGAGCAGACCTACCTCATCTGGGCAGAACTATCCCATAATCTCCACACATCTTCTGGCACCAACCTAAGCCCATTTGAGGCATGCTACGGTTTCCAGCCTCCGATGTTCGACCATCAGGAACCGGAGGTCGAAGTACCGTCGGCCCAACAGTTGGTCCGTCGGTGTCGATGGCTCTGGGAAAAAGCAAACAACGCCATCCGACACACCAACACCCGCTACACCGTTCAGCATCGCCGTCGACACCCACCAGGACGATTGTACCACGTAGGTGACAAGGTGTGGCTGTCTACATGAAATCTACACATACAGATGGAATCACGGAAACTATCCCCTAAACTCATCGGCCCATACCGCATCACTCGCCTGATTAACCCAGTCACCTACCGGCTCCAGCTGCCTGCGGCGCTCTGGATCCACCCGGTATTCCACACTTCCCAACTCAAACCCTTCATCACTCCACCTATGGTTAAACCCACCCACCCTCCTCCTCCACCCCGAATCATTGAGGGCAGTCCAGCTTACAACGTATGCCGGATTCACGATTCACGTCCCCGGGGCAGAGGTATCCAATACCTGGTTGATTGGGAGGGTTACGGCCCCGAGGAGCGGTCTTGGATTCCAGCCCGGTTCATTCCTGACCCCGAGCTCATCCGGGACTGCTGTCATTGGGTATCCTCCACCCCAGGACCGTCGGGTGCCGGTCCTGGACAGGGGGGTACTGTCATGCGCACTCCTAGCGCGACCGGCACGAGGACCCGGAAGTAGTATGTTCGCGATTCAGGAAGCATAAAAGGAGACAAGATGGCGCTTCACATCGCTCAGTCATTGAGTCTGCCCATGCCCATCAGTTTCTACGTGAGTACTCACTTTCTTGGGTTTCGTTTTTGAGTGTGTGTTATTATACCATGGGTTTCGTTGTGTAAACTCTTGCTCTCGCTGCGAGAGAGTTCTAAAAATAACTAGCGTGGTTATCCTGCCTGCTCGCGTTGCTTCCGCGTTTGGGTTTACCATCCACGCTACAGGGCTAACTGCTAGTCTTCTGGTCCGTCTCCGGTTGCCCGTGACCTCAATTCATTATTCACCTTATAAATACAGTATGTAAATCTTATCCATGCTTTTGGGTTGACTAAGCACCTCCTGACAGATGCTGACCGTGATTTCTAAATGAGGAGAGTGACTCTGATCCAAGTCTTTAACACTAGACAGATTCTGTGTTCTGTGATTATATTATACAGAGTGGGCCAAAAGTAGGGTTACAGTTAACACTTAAACATTTTTCCTTTATTAGAAATGTAGACTTTTATTTACATACAGTATATTATAATTACATATTAGACAGCTTACATTGAACATTTAATCTCTCAAGTGCTCAAAGAATCTACCTTCTTGATAATTTTCATATATAAAACGTGATTGTGAAGGTGAAGCAGATAATAAAGTAACTGTAACGCTACTTTAGGCCCACCCTGTGCACAGCTTATTTCATCGTACACTATAGCACTGTTGCTTTCTGGATGAAAGTGTTGATTCATTTTCCATACCAGCAGCAACAACAGTCATGCAGCTACAAATAAAGTTAATATTAATATCAATATCATTAGTATCATGGTGATGTTTGTCTTATTTAAGTAATAATAATAGCTGAGAAAAAGGACTTATAGTCCTTGTTTTTATGACATGCTGTTGTGAGTGTCAACAAATTGCTGTGTTATAAAGGAAATAACACACTGTGGGTTACTGGTGGTTAACATTAACTTTGTTTTATCAAAACACTCTCATGATGATTACTGTTCTATAACAGCACTTCACAGAGTGTTCTATTCCTTACATACTGTATACAATTCCATTATAGTTCTGAAGGATACAGTCTGCAGGATCACATGTCGCCTTACTGTGATTTGCATGCAGGACAAAATGAGTTAATTTAGAAATAACTAACAAATTTGTGTGTGTGTGTGTGTGTGTGTGTGTGTGTGTGTGTGTGTGTGTGTGTGTGTGTGTGTGTGTGCAGAAGTTCATACACTTCTGTGGATGTATGGCTGTGAGCTGGATGATGACGGCACCACTAGAGGATACATGCAGTACGGTTATGATGGAGAGGATTTCGTTAGTCTGGATCTGAGAACTGAAACCTGGACTGCAGCCAGATATCACCATGTGATCAGCACAGACAGCTGGGTGTCTACAGCAGGTCATGCTACATACTGGAAGAGCTACCTGGAGCATGACTGTATAGACCAGTTACAGCTGTTTGTGTCTTTTGGCAGAGAAACTCTGGAGAGGAAAGGTAAAGCCGATCTTTAAGGCCATTCTTCACTTTGATACATCACACACATAACTTAGCATAAATAAATGTACCATATAAATATTGCACTCTTTTAAAATTAGTCTTCATCTTTGACACTTTATCTCCTCTACATCACACATGTTTGGTCTCCTGTTGTTATATATACAGTATATTCTAACAGGTTTGCTACACAGGTCTTACGGAAAAGGGGTAATTTTATTTAGGAAATATTGGAAGGAAAGGGTTAAAGGAGGGAGGACGAGAAAAAGGGACGGTAATGTGTGCATGTGCTCTGTCCTTTGATCACCGTGACAGAGGACAGCCTCAAGCTCACTGCCGGAGCTCTTGCAGCTTGTTCACTCTTACACGGAGCCGGATTTCGTGGCCCTGCCTCAGAGGAAGAAAAGGCCACTAGGGGCACACGTCATGGCCCCTGTTCCCAGCTGGGGCAAGCCACCCAGCTGCAGGATTTCATTGAGGACTCCCATCTGAGGCTGCGCCTACAGGAGAGCTGGGAGGGGCCGGTCCAGCCATCCCCTGACAGGAGAGTCAGTGCGAGTGATCAGCGCAGGAGCTGCTGGCCACACGGGCCCATGCTGCCACTCTGCCCGCCACCACCGCTCACCAGTCTGTGCCCGTATGCCAACGGGTTACTGCCCACCAGACCTGCACATGCACACCTTTTCCTTCCTTTTTCCCTTCCTCCTTCCTTTAACACTCTACTTTCCTTTTATCCAGAAAAAAATTATCTCTTTTCCATAAGACCTTGTCTCTTGTCCACGTTTGTGGTCCCGCCCGTGCATCAAACCCGTTACTATTATACCGCTCAAAATTTTGGGATCACTTGGGAAAGTGAATAGAAAGTGATGCCAAAAGCAGTAGTGTATCGTGTGAGAAAGAGAGAGAGAGAGTAAACAGTGTAATCAGAGTAACCAGTTTGAGCAGATGCACTTTTAACAAATCAGTATGGATAGGCAATGGGCTGTGACATGGGAATATCGTCTATGAGTTTGTGGTTTATTAATATCTATTTCCATATATAAATAAGACCATATTGTGGTAGTTACAGTTTGACATACTTATAAATAAATCCAACAGAGTGTTGAAATATTGATGTCTGTGTGTCTCTGCAGTTCGTCCCGAGGCGTCAGTGTTCCAGAAACACTCGTCTCCTTCTCCAGAGGTGGTGTGTCACGCTACAGGTTTCTTCCCCAAACCATTAAACATCACCTGGCAGAAGGACGGAGAGGACGTGCATGAGGACGTGGAGCTCAGAGAGACGTTACCCAACCAGGATGGAAGCTTCCAGAAGAGAAACATTCTGAAAGTCCCAGCTGAGGAGCTGCAGAACCACACCTACACCTGCGTGGTTCAGCACAGCAGCTTGGAGAAGGAGTTAGTGCTGAGTGTTCTTGAGCAGAAAGGTCAGAGAAATACTTTTCTATAGAACTATATATTAAAAGTGTGAACGCTGACTTACTGATGCGGCAGATAATAAAGGCTTAATGTAAAGATCTTCATGAACTGTAAAGTATCAGGTGAAGTGATTATTAATATCTGGTCAAAAGTACCTAGACCCCTTAAAAACAAACCCATGTAGGTTTTTTAAACATTAATATAGTGTTCATCCTCTGTTTTGCTACTGTAAGAGCCTCCACTCTTCTCAGAAGGCTTTTCATTATCCTGTGTGGGGATTTTAATTCAGTTCAATATCCTTTATATACGTATATGGCTGTTAACGGTGGCACCACCTTATAGACACACAAATATACTCGTCTGCTGACATGATGTCTTCATGATACTTTAGAAGTCGGGGGACCCTGCTAGTACGATGTCAAATCAAGATGTCTGTCCCAGCTTTATGCTCTCAAAGCTGAGAGGTGATACCACAACAATATCACAGGGATGACACAAGGATGTGCTGCAAGCATGATGTCATGGAAACCTGTCAGGGGTGCCATCATGATGTTCTCAAACCTACTGTAAGATGCATGGCAGGAACTAGGTTGCTTAAACCTGGTGTCAGAGTGAACATGACATCCATGAAGCCAGCTGGTGGAAGAAGCAGTACATCCTCAGCATCAGAGTGCTGATGGACTAGGCCGAGAATGTGCGAGAAGATGCATCATGTGGTTATGATGGAGCAGGGTGAGGTACATGTGAAAAAGGGCAAGGCTCAGGCAGTGCAGGGCAGTGGTATGGAGCATGGCATGGTCATGGGTCTACATGGCTTCATTTGGGTTTCTCAGTGTGTGATTTATGCGGACTAGAACAAGTTGCAGTCAAAGCAAAACAGAGCTCAGGTAAAACAGGGCTGACAGAAACCATATCCTAGCTAACAGGATGCATCTCTAGGCTAACAAGGATAACATTACTCAGTTTCCAGCTAACATGGCTAACAGCATTTAGTTCATGACTAACAGTACTCAGTTCACAGCTAACATGGGTAGCAGGGTTTAGTTTGTGGCTAATATGGCTAACATGACTTAGCTCTTGGCTAACATTGCTATCAGGGCTAAGTTCAGAGCTACTATGATATGATTCCAAAACAATGTAACTTAACTTTAGTTGAGACTCGGTATGGGAGGTTACCCTTAAATAAACATGTTGCCAGGTTTGGCGTGCCGCAGCTGATTGCCTTACGACGGCAACCGCGTGTATAAGTAACCGCACCTCTGCCTGTTCAGAACTCCGCGGGATAGCAGCCTGCGGAACTGCCCGTTCTGAACAATGACTAATATTTTTGCGCGATTCTGCCCCTCGTGAGACCCGCGCCGTTACACTCAGAGTCCCTTGCTCCTGGAGCTCCAGTCTACAATGTGCTATGCTGGAGGATGGCTCAGCTACTTCATTGGGGATGGTCACCTGGACCTCACCCTGGACACCCTGAATCATAATTTCCCTTTTCACTTGGTACAGAGAGATCCTTTTTATGCTGGGAACCTTTGTGCTGTGTGCCGAATGGCTTAAAGCATATTGCAAGCTCTGGCATTTTTTTCTGTGCTCTCCACATTGCTGTCAGCCATTCACTGGATTAACCCCAGAGAACTGTGCAAGAAGTCCTATGTACATGTACTGTTGTATCTGTGAAAATGGCAAATAAAGAATAGTTCAATTCAGTTTGTAGGAATGTAACTGCAAATGAGTGTTCGTCACATTACAAATCTCACAATTTGTCGTTTTTCACATGACACATGTCTTAATGTTTTCTCAAATTGACAGTCTCTCTTGATGTCTTCGTGTTGGTGGCGGTGTTTTGTGCCATGATTGTGATTTTTCTCAGTGTTCTGATTTTCAAGCACCAAAAAACACACAGAGGTAAATTATGTCTCCTATAATAATAATAATAATAATAATAATAATAATAATAATAATAATAATGTTCTCTCTGTGTTGTAGGCATTGAGACAGAAGATAATGAGGTAAATCTCAGGTTACAAACTCAAAAGCCAGTAGATACAGTTTCCTCCAAATGTATTTATTACAAAAACTACAGGCTTGTTTCATAAATCTGGTGGAGGGTTTTTAGTATAAATCTTATGAACAGTATATGACCTTAGGCACTGGTTTTGGGATGTCGAGGAGGTTTGGGGTGTATTCGAGATGTTTTCTAAGACTATCTTAGATATTTATTGAGATGTCCAGGCAGCACAGTGGCTCAGTGGATAGTACTGTTGTCTCGCACCTCCAGGGTCAGGAGTTCAAATCCCATCTCCAGTCCCTGTATGAGTGGAGTTTGCATGTGTCCAAACCAAAGACAGTGTACTGTAGGCTGATTGGCATTTCCAAATTGCTTATAGATCATGACTGAGTGTGTGATGTGTGGATGCCCAAACCCAGTCAAACAGGCTGCTCGACTACAAAAGGTCAATAATAAATATCGTATAAATGATTTGTGATTTACATGCAGTAAGATAATATCTTATTACAAGCAGTTAAAGTGAATTTTCTTCTACTCTACAGTTCTCTGAGAAGATGCTCGAGAGGGAATATGATGAACTGGAGTATTCATATGTTGTGTATTCTCCTGTCAGTAATGCAGCAGTGTCAATGTGTGTACATTAATTATTCTCATGTTCTGTAATTATAACATATAACATGATATTTACAAAACATTAATCCACAGGATTACTGTATAATTTCTTATGGATTATGATTTTTGTTATAGGATTACAGTTTTTTTTTTTTTTTTACTGTAAACCTCACATCAGGTCTGATTTTGCTATGTTGAAATTTCAAATAAAAGTGCAAATTATATCTTAAGAGAATGAAAGATTTGTAAAGACTCTAGCTGAAGATCACTACTGGTACAATTATGTGCAGATATATTTTCATTGTCTAACTTGGTGTTAACTGGTGCAGGTATAAGAGAGTTTCCAGCATTTAGTTCTGATTCTAGTCTTATGGTCACGTTCAGAATCTGTTTTTCTGTTTGTGAATTGATTTATTTATTTATTTATTTATTTATTTATTTTAATGTGACCAGGGGGGTATTCCAGAAAGCAGGTTATGTGACATACCCGGGTAAGTTTAGGAGTAAGTTAGTGGATAACCTCAACTTTCGGTTCCAAAAACCATAGCAACTTGCTCTCTGAAGATAACCTGCTGGATGTGGAGGCACAAATTATACAAGTTTTTTTTCGCCGGGAGAGAGTTATAAGACCGTGTATTGATGTCTTTTAATTTCCTAATGATTATTTGAAAGAGTGTCATCGGTTTTCAAGGAAATCGTTAATTTACTTAATACATCTCTTGAAACTGCATATTGCTAAAGCTCAAAGTAATTAAACAAACTGAGTACTGTTAACGTAAATAATTGCAATTAGGTCAAATTAATGGATCTTTTTGAGGATTCAGAACTTTTTGGTATTTATGAGTTTGTAGAAATGACACTTTTCAAGTTAGCTGAACAAATTTGATATTTAAGTAACTTTTACCTTAAAGTAAAAACAAAAAAAGTCTATAGGGATCTGGTGGCTCAGTGGTAAATGTTTCGCCTGCCATGTGAATGGCCCGGGTTCGATCCCCGGCCCGGCTTGTCTGATGTGGTGACAGAAGCAACAATTTATTTGATTTGCAACAAGTTCAACAAACTAAAAAAAATTATAGTTCTGTTTACTTAAAATTGGAAACATCATTACGTAAAAAATGATGTAATTGATTACAGTGTACACAGCACTTCGTTTTTTTGCATCAGGGCATATTTGGGTGGGTGATGCAGAGCATGTGGGAAAGGCAACTGTGTGTAGAGCCGTTCGCACAGTATGTCTGGCACTTAAACACTTTTTACACACACCGTAAACCCGATTAAGTTGGCAAAACTCAAAAAATTTGAGGTAATCAGTTACATCAATTTTTTAAGTAATGATTTTCCCAATTTTAAATAAACTGAACTATAAATTTTTGAGTTTGTTGAACTTGTTGCAAATCAAATAAACTGTTGCTGCTGTTGTTGGGAATCAAACCCGGGTCTTTCACACGACAGGCGAAACACTCACCACTGAGCCACCGGTGATCTATAGAGTTTAAGTTGGTGGAATTTTAAGGTGACGGTTACTGTTACTTACGTACTTACGATTACTTAAAATACCAAAAGGTTTTGAATACTCAAAAAGGTCTATTAATTTGACCTAATTGCAATTATTTAGGTTAACAATCAATGTGTTTAATTACTTTGAGCATTAGGGTTTACAGTGTATAATAAAAGGGAAGCCGATGTCAAATGTGCTATTTAATCCTCTCACGCATTTACTCTGTTATTTTTTGCCAAGCCAACTCTCTCTCTTTAGCCGATGCAGCCGTGTCGCTTTTTTCATTATTATTGGCTTGAATTCTTCATATGCTGCATTTAAACCTCCAACTCCGCCTCTGTGAAATTTGCCGCTCACTTTTTTTACTTTGATTTTCCATTTTGACTCGTGAAATCGGCGATCCATTGAAAATGTCTTTATGTAGCACCGTGCACGCGCATTAACTCTGGGTAACCAGTAGGAGGTTGATTCAACTTACTCTGCTCAGGGGTTTTGGAACCGACATACTCATGGTATGCGCGTTTGGGGTAAATCAACCCGGAGGTTAAGTTTTACCATTTAACCTCCATTTAATGGTAAGTTAACCCAGCTTTCTGGAATACCCCCTTGAAGTAACTGCACTGGGCATGTGTCACTATCTAGTGGACTACTACAAATCTGTACTACAATACTACAAAGGTTCAAATAAAACTTATATATAACCTATAAAATAAATAAATAAATAAATAAATAGATTAATAATAATAATAATAATAATAATAATAATAATAATAATAATAATTTGTTATTGTTCACAAAAAACGAAGCATTTATATGAATTAGAAATAAAAGCTAATCTAAAACTTTTGCTTTAGTTGATAATCCTGAATCCACAATAGATAAAGTAAGTATATACTGTGGCATCCAGAATTAAAAAGCCCCATGAAGCAGATGGGCTACAGCAACAGAAGACCACAACACTCCAGCACGTCTGTCATCTAAGAGCAGGAAGCTGAGGCTGCAATTCACATTCACTCACCAGAATTGGACAATAGAAGATTGAGAAAATGCCGCCTGGTCTGATGCGTCTCGATATCTGCTGTGACATTCAGATGGCCGGGTCAGAATTTGATTTAAACATGAAGGCATGGATCCATTCTGTCTTGTATCAGCGGTTCAGGCTGCTGCTGCTGCTGGGGGTGTAATGGTGTGGGGAGATGTTCTTGGCAAACTTTCCCAAACTACTGGGTATTGTTACAGATTGTGTCCATCCCTTTATGAGCAGCGAATAACATGCCATGTCACAAAACTAAAATCATCTCAAACTGCTTATTTGAAAATGACAGCGCGGTCACTGTACTTTACACGGCTTCCACAGTCACCAGATCTCACTCCAATAGGGCACCTTCAGGATGTGGTGGAGCGAGAGGTTCCCATCATTGATGTTCAGCTGACAAATCTGCAGCAACTGTGTCATGCTGTCATGTCAATATGGACCAAAATATCTAAGGAATGTCTCCAGCATTCCATGTTGATCTCTGCCATGAAGAATTAAGGCAATTTTATTTCTAGTAAGATGTACCTAGTGAAGTTACTGGTGTGTATGTTTTGTATTGGAAATGTAACATCATACGTTATTTTATTTACTTATAAACAAACTATTTATTTCTTTTTATTTCTTTAACTAATAGGGTTTTGCAGTGTAGTGGAAATGGTTACAAAAGTTAGAGTTACAGTAGAGCACAGTACGAGAATTACACTTTGGATTTGGGCATTTTTTAGACTAATATTACAGAATGTGCTTTTCTATTGTAGTAGAATTGCGTAGATTCATTATATTCGCTCCCAATAAACTAATGCTCATATTTTAAGATGCCGTTCCCTTGGAGCAAGACATGTTACTTTATGTCTGTTGAGACATCAGGACCGTTATATGCCCAAATTACAACTTATAATTCATATTTGGAAGTAGTGATACCATGATTGACGTTTGGTTTTCCTTTTATGACGTGAATGTAAAAACACATCCTAAATGCTGGCGTAATAGACAGAGTTCTCTGAGCAGACAAGCCACATGGTTATAAACACGGGTGTCCTGATTGGTGGAACCCATCATGTGTTATTCGCCGACCCTGTTTACTACTCCTGCTCTGGGGAGCTACAGAAAGTGTGACATTTTCCTCAGTGCAGTTATTTTACTGATATACAGCTCAAATAAATTAATGAAACATTTAGTCCCAGTTTGGCTTGAACACTTACCTGAAGTGATTCACAGGCAATATGAACACAATACGGAGAACCACTGGCCCTGACCAAGTGACCCTCAGTCTCAAGATCAGCTGAGATCAAGACTGATCAGCATTGCAAGTCATATTTTTATGATTGCGACAAAAATATTTAGAGCATAAAGCAAATGCAGCATGTGATTAGTGCAGATAAGCATCATTTTTTACAGATTGGTAATAGTGCAGCAGCTCTTTATTTAAAAAAAAATGATGTTCTGTGCTGAACTTCTTTAGGCTATAAATAATATCACATTGAGAGTGAGGAACAAACTGTTTATTTAAATAAGGCATTTATAGAATCTTCATTCTAAAAGCTAGAAATAAAGTGATTTCAGTATGATATCTTTTATTTGCATTTTCTTCCCCAATCTGGATGTATTTCTGGAAATTCTTGTATGTAGAAGGCACATCGCTTCATGCACATCCCTTCTTACTCTGATGCACCAGTCGCTCTGACATAGAGTCACTCTGCAGTCACTAAGTGACCTCAATTCAGGATTTTTTTTCCACCCACAAGTTACTTATATCACTATTCCTCCAGCTTTTGATATTATGGTGAATGGTTCTTAACTGTGTAACTGTTGTATTCTTTGCGTGATGCACCACAAGAATTTCTCCCTTCTGAAATGGGGACTTTTTTTTGTTCAGGCAGATTGATACATTTCCCCACTGTCGGACGAATAAACGTATATCTTAAAGTAGGACACAAAACTTCTTCAAATGAATAATAGTCATTTTTATAAGGCATAAATGTGGCCAGTTTTAAAAGCAAACACCTGAGACATAAAAACCTTAAAGATGGGCCATACTGTACTGTATGTGTCTTTACTAATTCATCATAAACAACCCTCAAGTCAAGTCAAGTCAAGTCAAGTCAAGTAGGCTTTTATTGTCATTCCAACCATATACAGTTAGTGCACAGTGAAACGAAACAACGTTCCTCCAGGACCAAGGTGCTAAATACATGCAGAGTGTGTGGGTGAAGAGTGTGTGTGATGGGTGTGTCTGGTCAGCCACAATGCTGGTGGCTTTGTGGATGGAGCGTGTGGTGTAGAGAAGGTGGTGAGGATTGGTGGTGGAAGCTGTGTTTTTCTCAGCCTTCTCAGGAAGAAAATACGTTGTTGGGCTTTCTTATGCGGAGAGCTGGTGTTGAGGGACCAGGTGAGGTTCTCCTCCAGGACAATCTACACAGAAGAGCCGTCGATGCTGAGTGGAGAGTGATCGCTCCGAGTCCTCCTGAAGTCAACAACCATCTCTTTTGTCTTTTCGACGTTCAGAACCAGGTTGTTGCCTTTACACCAGTCCGTTAGTCTCTGTACTTCCTCTCTGTATGCTGACTCGTCGTTCTTGCTGATGAGACCCACCACGGTTGTGGCATCGGCGAACTTGATGATATGATTGGAGTTGTGTGTCGCTACACAATCATGAGTCAGCAGTGTGAACAGCAGGGGACTGAGCACGCAGCCCTGGGGGGCCCCAGTACTCAGTGTGGTGTTGCTGGAGGTGTAGCTCCCGATCCGCACTGCTTGAGGTCTTCAGGTCAGAAAGTCCAGGATCCAGTTACAGAGGGAGGTGTTCAGGCCCAACAAGCTCAGCTTCCCGATCAAGTGTTGGGGGATGATTGTATTGAATGCTGAACTGAAGTGTATGTACAGCATTCTGACGTAAGTGTCTTTCTTGTCAAGATGTGACAGTGCCAGGTGGAGTGTGGTGGAAATGGCGTCGTCCGTCGAACGGTTTGGACGATACGCAAACTGCAGGGGGTCCAGTGAGGGAGGCATCAGGGTCTTGATGTGTCTCATGACGAGCCGCTTGAAGCACTTCATGATGATGGGTGAGTGCAACAGGGCGGTAGTCATTGAGACGGGACACAGTAGACTTCTTCGGCACGGGGACGATGGTGGTAGACTTAAAGCATGTGGGAACGATGGCGCTGCTCAGAGAGATGTTGAAGATGTCGGTTTCACTGGTTTCACTGATTGCATTGCTGAGATAGCTGGGAGTAGACAATAGAGAAACCTGCTGCTGACTCTGCTTAGAACCTGGTGACATGAATTCCGAATTGGAGCTTTGGAGGGAAATCTGGAAAAGGTACAGAAGAAGGAAGTAAAGCCAGGAGCTGGATAAAGGTGGGAGAGCAAGCTTGTTGTGTAAACGTTTCTATGAAATACTTGTTTTTCTCCTTATATTTTCATTCATTTAGCGGTATGAAATAGACCAACATGATGAACATTTTATTTTCATTATGCTTTCCTCATGTGTCAGCACGTGAGGTTGACCATTTATTTATTTATTTTTAAGTTGTTAACATAATAAAATCAATTTACTCTATTATTCCACTGTACCGTACTGTATATGTAGATATCCCAGCAGGAATTCTTGGTTCAACATGTTGTGATGACATTACTTTTTGAACCTTACAGAAGTTAACACACTGTTGGTATCAGGTTGTTTTTGAAAGTCATAATTATGTTGATGAATTGCTGTCAGAATAACGCTCACAGTATTTATTCAAAAGCAGCCAAAAGTGAAAAACACTTAATTGTCCATGATCAATGTAATCAATAATTTAGATTATTTAAATACTTCAACTTCCACTGAGTGCGTCAATGCTTTTGTTCCCAGTTTTGCCATTACTTGATGGAACATGGTGGCATGGTGGCTGTCGATTTCTCCTGTACAACAGTGTATTCCTACACAGGCTAATCAGGTGCTTGTCCAGTCCCTTGTTATTTCAAGACTGGCTTACTGCAATTCACTCCTGCCAGGTCTGCCTCTGTCCACCGTTCGTCCGCTGCAGCTGTTCCAGAATGCAGCAGCACGTCTCATTTTCAACCTTCCCAAGGTCTCTCACACCACCACCTCACTTCTCCGCTCCCTGCACTGACTTTCTATAGCTGCGCGCAACAAATTCAAAACCCTGATGCTTGCCTGCAAAGCTAAAAGCGGCCCAGCACCCACTTACCGCTCTGCTCTACACCCACACCCCGAACCGCACCACGTTCCCTCCAGTCCTCCAGCCCTGCTCAGCTGGTCCCACCATCTCTTAGATATCAAGGAAGACATACATCTAGACTGTTTTCTGATCTCGCTCTGGATAAGAGCGTCTGCCAAACACCTAATAGTAAATGTAAATGTAAACTACTGTAAATGTACATTTTTTTCACTAGACAGTATTAAACTAACAACTTGTAGAGGGCAACCTTCCAGCTTGTGTCCTGGCAAGCCTGTGCCAGAAAAACTTCATAGATGTGGTAACTTGCTCATTCAGTACATTAAGGTCATCAACAGGTTTCATTTGCTGAGCATAGACCTAAGCAACCCCAGATCACAACACTGCCTCCAGAGGCTTGTACAGTGGCCATGTGCATGATGGGTGCATCGCTTCATGCACTTCCCTTCTTCCCCTGACACGCCCGTCACTCTGGAAAAGAGTCAATCCAGCCTCATCAGACCATATGACCGTTTTTTATTTCTGCAAAGTCCAATCTTTATGCTTCCTAGCAAACTAACACCCAAATTAACCTTATTGTTTGCTCTGTTTTATCAATTTCATCTGTTGGTCCAATTTAATAAGTATCAAAAGTCAGGTCAACTATATTAGTAATGTTTCCCATATCACTCTAAAAATAAA